>CAKNYM010045348.1:0-11138 GCA_932195095.1 Andricus curvator
AGGTTTCGTGTGCAGGTTTCGTGTGTAGGTTTTGTATGCAGGTTTCAGTGCAGGTTTCGTGTGCAGGTTTCGAGTGCAATTCTCGTGTGCAGGTTTCGTGTGCAGCAACATGTCCAGGATCCTCCGAGGTTCCTGCACAGGAATTACCAGCTGGGTATGGTTCTTGGGCTGTCTGGTTGGAATTTATTAGTCGCAAAAAAAGAAGAAAAACAAAATAGACTTCAACAAATATCACGATATCGGTCTATTCAACTGAACGACTTCAGAGCCACTTGGAATCAGAATTTCCAAATGGTCCTGATGAAGTCAAGAACCTAAATTACTGACTCACACGATGATTGGATCTCTATGTAATAGTCAGAGCTGCTACATCAAAGAATCGGTGTACCCTCGGTACCTCCGTTTCTTAGTAGCTAATCACATTTTACTCTAATTAATATTGCACACGCCGGCACAGGGCCACTGTCCTGCCTTTTGGGCCTCAGTGGCCCTTCGAATAAATTATAGAGTCGACGAGAATCTTCTAATCGTCCAAATTCGCCCCTTTCCTCGAAGATTAATAAGTTAATAACAAAGTCGCTTCGGGACATCCTCACGATTCATGCGGATTGCGTTCCGGTTTCTGAGCAGTGTTTCTTACATAATTATCTCTTACATAATTGTCTCTTACAATATTATATATAATCATACATATGTATATTGTATACCATATCGTATATAAGAACGCCACGCACCTCCACTTATTAACCGCTTACATAGCTAAACTCGTATCTGCATTTTCGTTACTAGCATAACTATGAACTTCTTCATTAAGAATTCGATAGCTCCATGTTGAAAGAACGTATCTCGAAGTGCAGTCTAAAACGACCCTATCTGGCGTTGGTCGTTTAAAAGAACGCATCTTCTTTTTTGAGTTGGTCCCTCGTTTTTATTACACATATGCTGTAAACAGCAGACAGGTTTAGTAGTTAATAAAATCTGGTTTAGTTTTTATTTATGACGATTTTTAATTCATATTTAAGGCCTTCGAATTCTTTGGTGTTCTTTGAATTCTTATGAATTCTTAATAATTCTTTGAATTCCTGAAATACTCTGATATCCCTGAAATCCTTGAATTCCCTGAAAACTTTGAATTCTGTGAAATCCCTAAATACTCTGAATTGCTTGAATTATCTGAATTCCTGAAATTTTCTGAATTCCTGAAGTTTTCTGAATACATCAAATTCTCTGATTCCTTCAATTCCTCAAATTCTCTGAATTACTGAAATTCTTGAAATTCCTGAAAATTTATAAATTCCTTGAATTCTGTAAATTTTCTGATATTCTCGGGATTCCCGGAAATCCTGAAATTCTCTATATTCCCCAAATATTGTACATTGCTTGAATTCCTTAAATTCTCTGATTTCCAGAATTTCTCTAAATTTCTGAAATTCTCTGAATTCTTGCAGTTCCTGAAATTGCTTGAATTTCCAAAGTTATCTGATTTCCTGAAATTATCGGAATTTCGGAAATTTTGTGTATTTCTGAAACTCTCTAAATTAATGAAATTTTCTGATTTACTGAACTTCTCGAAATTCTGGAAATTCTCTGATTTCTTGGAATTTCTGAAATTATTATAATTCCTGGAATTCTTGTAATTCCTGAAATTTGCTTCAAATTCACTGAATTCTATGAATTCTCTGAATTCTTTGAATTCTCTGGATTCTTTGAATACACTGAATTCTTTGAATTCTCGGAATCCCTGGAATCCTCTGAATTCTGTGAATTCTTTGAATTCTCCGAATTCTTTAAATTCACTGAATTCTCTGAATTCTTTTAATTCACTGAATTCTTTGAATTCTCTAAATTCTTTGAGTTCTCTGAATTCTCTGAATTCTCTGGATTCTTTGAATTCTCTGAATTCTTTGAATTCGCTGAATTCTCTGAATTCTCTGGATTCTTTGAATTCGCTGAATTCGCTGAATTCTTTGAATTCGCTGAATTCATTGAATTCTTTGAATTCACTGAATTCTTTTATTTTTCTGAATACCTGGAATTCTCTGATTCCTTAAATTCTCTGAATTCGCTGAATTACTGAAATTCTCTCAAATCCTAAAATTCTTAAAATTACTGAAATTCTCTGAATTCTTGCAGTTCCTGAAATTGCTGTAATTTTCTGAATTCTCTTTATTCCTGAAATTCTCTAAAATCCTAAAATTCTTGAAATTCTTGAACTTCTCTAAATTCCTTGAATTCTCTGAAACTCTGAATTCTCCAAATATTCTGAATTGCTTGAATTCCCAAAGTTATCTGATTTCCTGAAATTATTGGAATTTCGGAAATTTTTTGTATTTCTGAAACTCTCTAAATTAATTAAATTCTCTGATTTTCTGAACTTCTCTAAATTCCGGAAATTCTCTGAATTCTTGGAATTCCTGAAATTATTATAATTCCTGGAATTCTTGTAATTCCTGAAATTTGCTTCAGAGAATTCAAGGACTTTAGAGAATTTCCAGTATTTAGACAATTTTCTCTAAATCCTGGAAATTCTCTAAATTCCTTGAATTCTCTGCATCCATGAAATTCTCTTAATTCTATGAATTTTCTGAAATTCTCTGAATTCCGCGAACATTCAGAATTGGTTGAATTCCTAAAATTCTCTGATTTCCTGAAATACTCTGAATTCTTGTAATTCCTCAAATTTGTGAAATCTTCTGAATTCTATTACTTCCTGAAATTCTCTAAAATCCTAAAATTCTTGAAATTCCTGAACTTCTCTAAATTCCTTGAATTCGGTGGAGTCATGAAATTTTCTGAATAATTTAATTCCTTAAATTATCTGATTTCTTAAAATTCTCGGAATTCTGTAAATTCTCTGGACTCACAAAAATCCTTGAATTCTCTGAATTCCGCGAATATTCTGAATTGCTTGAATTCCTTAAATTATCTGATTTCCTGAAATTCTCTGAGCTTCTGAAATTCTTGGAATTTCGGAATTTTTCTTTGAATTCATGAAATTTTCTAAATAATTGAAATTTTCTGAATTCTTGAACTTCTCTTAATTCTTGAAATTTTCTGAAGTCCTGAATTCCTCTGAATTCTCTGAAATTCGCTAAATTCCTGAAATTCTCTCAATTCTATACATTTTCTGAAACTCTAGATTCACACAAATCCTTGAATTCTCTGAACTCCCTGAACATGAATATTCTGAAATGGTTGAATTTCTTAAATTATCTGATTTCCTGAAATTCTTTGAATCTTTGAAATTCTCTAATTTCCTGAACTTTTCTAAATTCCTGAAATTCCCAGAATTCTTGTAATTCCTGAAATTCTATGAATTCTTCATATTCCCGAAACTCAAAAAATTCTCCTAATTATTTGAATTCCCTGAACTCCTTGAATTTCTTAAATTCTCTGAATTCCCTGAATTCTCTGCATCTCTTGAATTCTTTAAATTCTCTGAATTCCTGAAATTCCAAAAATTCTTTGAATTCCCTGAATTTCTTAAATTTTCTGTATCCTTTGAATTCTCTGAATCCCTGGAATTCTCTGAATTCTATGAATCCCTTGAATTCTTTGCATCTCTTGAATTCTTCAAATTCCTTGAATTCTCTGAATTCCTGAAATTCCAAAAATTCTCTCAATTCCTTGAATTCTCTGAATTCCTGAAATTCCAAAAACACTCTGAATTCCTGAAATTCCAAAAATTCTCTCAATTGTTTGAATTCCCGGAATTTCTTAAATTCCCTGAATCCTTTGAATTCTCTGAATTCTTTGAAACCTCTGAATTCTCTGAATTCTTTGAATTCTCTGAATTCTTTGAATTCTCTGAATCCCTTGAATTCTCTGAATCCCTATAATTCTTGTGAATTCCCTGAATTCTTCTGAATTTTTTGCATTATTTTGAAGTCCTTTGACTTCAAAAGATTTCAAGAAAGTTAAAACAATTTGAAAGATTTCAAAAGTATTCCAAGCAATTAAAAAGAATTAAAAAGGATACGGCGAATTTATAGAATTCAAAAGAATTCAATGTAATTTAAGTGAATTCAAAGGAATTCAAGTAAATTAAAAATGATTTTAAATAATGTTCTAAACCAGAGAGCATTAATTACTAAACCTGTCTGCTGTTTACAGCATATGTGTAATAAAAACGAGAGGCCATCTCAAAAAAGAAGAAGCGTTCTTTTAAACGACCAACGCCAGATAGGGTCGTTTTAACCTACACTCCGAGATACGTTATTTTAACATGGAGTTATCGAATTCTCCAGCGTTCGAGATTTCTCCTGATTCGCAACGAATCCAGAAATCGTTTCGAATGATTTGATTTTGCGGACTCAGGGAAAACAAGACCTGTATAGGTTCAGCCTCTTTTTTTGGTCCTCATTGTTCGATTACGATCGAGATCAAAAATGGATCCCACTTTAGGAAGATCTCGAATCGACGATGAGTATTAAATCCGCATTTCTAGAAACATCGATGATTCTGTCCAATGATCACAGCCCAATTAAAATTTGGTCAACTAGACCGTCGTTACGTACTGACGCACCTCGTTTTCAGACGGGAACCAGGGATCCCCATAATTTGGAACCTCCTCGCTCTTGGCACGACTGGGAGCTTTTGTGGAATGTCTTGATCGACTTGGGACCTCTTCACTCAGAGAACGTTTCGTGGCACTAATGTTTTTCGGAACTTCCAAAAGCGCCTGGGATCTGACGAGTTGTGGTCTCTGGCGACTTTTGGGGTCTTCACTCGAAGCTCGAATGATGCCTTTAGGTGGAGCGAGTCTGCTTTCATCCCCGTGTTTGCTCTCCGATCTGGCTCTGAATCCTCTTTTTCGAATTGACTTCAGGGTGGAAGTCTTTTCTGGAGGCGATGGAGTTGGTCTTCGTCTTTTGACTGGAGTAGCAGGTTGTAGAGGAGACCAGACAGGAGTTGAAAATTCCAGAGTTTCGACCTTCGGAGGTGATCTGGGTGGAGATTCGTCTTTCCAGGCACCTTGGTAAATTGGGAATGGTGAGACCTGGTTGAGCATTCGCCGAAGGAAGGCCTCTTCTTCGTCTAGGCAGGGCGCAGCTTCTGGCGGTAGTATATGGGGAGGCGTCACGTTGTCGAAAGGGGACCATTCTTGCGACTCCTCTTCCTCAGGAATCTCTTCTGGAATCATATCCCCAGTATCAGAGGGTGAACGGTCGTAGGGTGTCCACTTGATTTCACTGATTTTCTTCGTTTCCCGCTTTTTAATCCCGATGCTGGGTAAGGGAGAGTAGCCTTCGTAAGGAGCCCACTTGGCATCAGTGATCATGATCTCCGGGGAAATGAGTCGCTTGACGACTCTGTTGTCTAACCTCATCAATAGCCTGGGATCCGGCTCTGGGGAAATGCTCCTGCGAACGCTGTACTTGTGCCTGTCTTTCAGACTTTTGGTCTTTGGATCATCATGACTCTTAGACCATTTGGAGTCCTTTTGAACGGGGAGAGAAAAGTGAGGTTTACTGGCCCACCTAGATCGGAGGCTTTTCTTACTCTCTGGACTTGTGACCTTTTCCTTGCTCGACTTTCTATCTTGGGAAAGCGTTACGAGAGATTTGAAAAGATCAGTGGGTCTGGAGGTTGGACCCTCGGCACTAGTGCTTGGTACGGGTCTAATTTGCCGAGCTCGATCCTGAATCTGCTCATCCTGGGCGTGCCTAGTATCCTCGCTAGCGTGTTTTCTCAGCTCTGGTCTTTCCACCTGAAGTGTTGGCTTCTCCAAAGATCTCGAAGGGACGAGTTCCCGCATGTGTGGACGATCCTCTCTCTCGAGTGTAGGCGAAGGTGCGACGATTTTAGATTTGGGGCAGGTGCACCTCGGTTTCGGATTGGGCAGGACTTCTGGGACCTGGAGAGTCCATCTGGCTTCTCGAGCCATCTTGGTATCGTCACTTGCATGCTTCCTAAGATCATGTTGCGGAGTGAGAAGCCCTTGGATAGACCATTTATCATACTCCGCACTGTGATGCTTCCTGAGATCCCCCCTTTCTGGTTTCTTCTCAGGAGTTAAGAGACTATGGCAGCTGCACTTGCCTCTTTTTGAAAGCTCCAGATCAGTTTTTGAAGCGTGAAGTTCCCACCGGTACTCTGTACCATCGCTCGCATTTCTTCTGAGGTCCCACAAGGCGTCGTCTGGCGACAGGAAGCTGGTGTTGGCCCATCTGGTTTCCGTACTGCGGATTTTTCGAAGATCAGGACGATTTCCACCAGTGGCACCAAGCTCCTCACACCCGCAGAGTTGCTCCGTGAAAAGTGCGTCCACTGGGGCAGGCTCTATCGCATCCAGATCCTCGATAGTGTAAAACATCTCAACCTTTCTTTTTTGTCCACAGGAGATGCAGCGACCGGGTTCTCCCTGAGCATTATCCTCTTGGAGGTGAGACTCCAGATCCTGCTGCGATGATTCTGGCTGCTCCTGCGTCGAGGTCGAGGGGTCATGCTGCGAGAGCTGGTCTGGATCCGGACGCCCGTCGTCAGAGGGTTGTGGCGTCGCAGCCGTGCCTGGCGATTCGCACCAACAGGTGTGTGTAGCTCCGTCAAGCTGCCTTGGTGGGAACCGTGACTCCGGAGACGACAAGGCTTCGCTCCAAACCATTGCCAGTCACATTCACTCGATCGCCGGCACCACAAGCCTACGAAAAATTGTATGAATTAAAATTAAAGAGAAATTACTTTTCATGTTTATATCTTGCTGTTCCATTCTTGGAACTAAGATTGATTGTCATCACTCCTTTAATTAATGGCATTAAGGGCGTTGGAAGTAGGCTCTAACCTCAAAATAGAATTGCCTCATTTTACTCCATGAATAATAGAATTACAGTGGATTCTCACAAAGCGCCCGATGCTCGGGACCGAGGTCCTCACTAAGCGCCCGCACGGTTAAGCCACGCCTCTAGGGCTTGGCGGGAAACATCTCTGAGACGCATTGGCGGATTATTTGAATATCGAATCGCGCATGCGCATCTAGTGGCAAAAAAGGCGCTTTCTGGAGAAGGCGCTTTGTGAAAGTCTACTGTACATTTACACTTCATGAAAGAAAATTGTTATTATAGAATAAATTATTTAATTTCTTTAATTTTTATAAACAAATAAACTGATAATTGATTAATTTTGGTGTTTAAGTATTTCATTTTTGGTTAAAAATTTATCTTTTCAAGTTGAAAACTCATTTTTTTGTTGAAAATTTATGTCTTTTTTGAAAATTTTTTTGTTTGGTTGAAATATTTCTCATTTGGTTGAAAATTAAACTCTTTTGTTACAAATTAATTTTTTTGGTTCAAGATTAATAATATTAGTTGAAAATTCATGTTTTTTGTTAAAAATGTAACTTTTTTGTTCGAAATTAGTTTTTTTATTTGGTTGAAAATTAATTTTTATGACTGAAAATCCAACTATTCCAGTTTTGGTTGAAAATTCATTTATTTTAGTTGGAATTCAACTATTTAGCTGAACATTCGCTTTTTACGTACTAAATTAATATTTTCTGATGAAAAGTTATCTTTTTTATTTAAAAATTCAACTACTTGGTCGAAAATTGAACTTTTTTTTTTTGAAAATTCGTGTTTTTTATGAAAATTAATTTTTTAAACTGATAATTTAAATATTTGATTTTTAGTAATGCATCATATTGTATGATACTGGATCATAATCCATCATATTATATAATATTATATCACATTGTATTAGGCTGTATCATATTGTATCATATCATATGATATTGTATAATACTGTATCATATTGTGCCATATAGTATGCTAGTGTATCATACTGTAGCATATTGTGCCATATTGTATCATATTGCATCGTATTGCATTATATTGTATGATACTGTATCATATTCTATCATAGTATGTGATATTGTATCATATTATATCATACTGTGCCATATTGTATCATATTGTGTCGTATTGCATCATATTGTATCATATTGTGTCGTATTGCATCATATTGTATGATACTGTATCATATTCCATCATATTATATAATATGTTATCGCATTGTATAATATTGTATCATATTGTATGAGAGAGAGAGAGAGAGGGGGGGGGGAGAACGAGAGAGCGAGAGAGAGAGTGAGGCGAGAGGGAGAGAAGTGGAAGAAACGAAGGAGAGATGGAGAGGGATTGAAAGATTCAGTCAGTGGGAGAAGCAAAGGAGAGACATAGGTGGGGAAGCGTTACCCAGGATCCTTACCCTTACTAAAATCCTGTTAGTATTATGAGTTCACATCGTGCCATTAGAAGTTATCACTTCAAAAATTATCGTCGACTAACCTCTTTATGGGGAGTGGAAGTGGGGTGGATAGGCAGAATTCTGGGGAAGTTATAGGTGGAGAAGTAGGGGTGGAGCGGCGAAGTGAGGAGACATGATCGAAAGAATGGGATGAGCAGGACGCGCGCGGAGCAGAGGAGAGGAGGGAAGGGAAAGAGGAGATGAGAGTAAGGATTGGAGGAGAAGCGATGGGAAGTCTGGTGGTAGGGGTAGTCTTCGCGGAACTGGGAATTATGGGAGGCGAATGGAAGTAGTAATGAGAAGTGTGGAAGGGAGAGTAGAAAGTGGAGGGATGGGGAAGTAAGGAGGATGGGCAGAAGGGGATTGTAAGTGATGGGTGGTAGAGTAGGAGAGAAGAGGGAAGCGGAAAGATGGGATGGTCAGGGGAGGTGGGGAGTAAGGGTGGAGGAGTGACAGAAAGTAGAGATGCGAAGGAGATAAAAAAAGTCTTAGGAGGGGAACGGGTGGGAAGCATGGAGAGAGGGGTAGTATTCGAGAGGATGGGAATTAGGGGTGGGAAAGGGAGAGTGAGTAATAAGTATAGGAAGGGAAGTAGTGGTCGAAAGTGAGGCAGGGAGGAGTAAGGAGGGTGTGTAAGGTGGATAGACAAAGGTTAGGGTAAGTGATGGGTCGAAAAGTAGGGGAGGATAGGGGAGCGGAAAGAAGAGCAGAAAGGGTGGGGTGTAGGAGAGGGGTAGTGATATGAAGTAAGGGTGGATGGGGAATAGGGATGGTAAGGAGGAGAGGGAGTATACAGAAGAGGGAGGATGAATAGTATAGTAAAGTTTGTATGAGGGGAGGGCAAGGGAAAGTGATGGATAAGTATAGGATGGGAGGGGAAGTAGTGGTGTGGGAGGGGGAGTAGGTAGAGATGGGAAGGGAAGGTAGCGGATAAGATAGGATCGGATAGGGTTGGAGCCGGGAGTAAGAGGGGTATTGGTGAGAGGGGGATTTAAGCGACTAATTTAACGTTTTTGACGAATTTTTTGAACAAACCTTCAATTCGGTGAAGATTTCGGTGAAGAATCCAGGCTCGCTATTGATGCGCAGCATCTTCGAGCTGAGTCGGTTGACGATCAAGAGACACCTGTCCCAGAATTTGTCTTTGCTGTCCTCAACGAGGAAGGGCTTCAGGGGGTAACTAATTTCGTTACCCATGTAGCTGTAGCTCAAATAGAGACACGTCAGAACTGTCGCCTGGAGCTCTTTTTCTGAAGCCTCCTCTCCATCTACCAACTCTCTTACTAACATATATACGAACACAACGTTGGCAGGATTTATAAAGGCGACGTCCTGTAACAGAAAAAAAACAAACAATATTTAGATTTCTTCTCTCTCAATTAACGATCTCATTTCTTCTTAAAATAGACTACTTTATTACAATTTACTAGAATCCCCCCCCCTCTTCCAACTGTATTTTCATTCTGTTAGAAAACCTCAACAATATGGGTATCTATGAAAAGGGCTTGGAGAGTAGAGTTCAAATTTTAGTTCACCCCCCCCCCTCCACCTTCACCCCCTGATAGTTATATTGTGATTTGACACACTTTTATATATCTAATTGACTTGTAACTTTGCATTCATACGTAGTTTCTAGTTAATTCCCCCCCCCCCCCATATTCGACATGTACCCCCCATGGGTTTACATACTGGTAGAAAACCCCAACAATATGGGTATCTATGAAAAGGGCTTGGAGAGTAGAGTTCAAATTTTGGTTGACCCCCCCCCCACCTCACCCCCGATGGCTATATTGTGATTTGACATATTTTTACTTATCCAATTTACTTGTAACTTTGCATGCATAAGTAGTTTTCAGTTGATACCCCCCCCCCCCATTATTATGTCGTGTGTAACTCTCCTCTTGATTTGCATACTGGTAGAAAACTCCAACAATATGGATATCTATGAAAAGGGCTTGGAGAGTAGAGTTCAAATTTTGGTTGAGCCCCCCCAGCCGTCCAAAGTTACAAGTCAATTCGATAAGTGAAAGTATGTCAAATCACAATATAACCATCAGGGGGTTATAATGATCAGGGGTTGGGGGGTAGAGTTCAAATTTGGGATCAACCCGCCCCTTCCCCAACCTCACCCCCTGATGGTTATATTGTGATTTGACATACTTTCACTTATCGAATTGACTTGTAACTTTGGACGCCTAAGTAATTTTCAGTTGATGCCCCCCTCTCATGTCGTGCCCCCCCCCCCCCGATTCACATACTGGTAGAAAACCCCAACAATATGGGTATCTATGAAAAGATCTTAGAGAGTACAGTTCAAATTTGAGTTTGACTCCCCCCCCCTCTTCTAGACGGAGTTTGAACTGAGGAACTAGAGTGCTCTAAATTGCGATACATTTCAGAAAGAAACATTTGTGAATGACTGAAAAGCAGAAAATAAAGTACATATATAATTAAAATTTTTTTAAAACAAGCTTTTATGAAATTTTACTAAAAATAAACAAAATAATTACCTCTGAAAAGGGGGCTTGCAATATTAATAATATAAGTTATTTCCTCCAAAAAGAATCTTGTTTTAAAGGTTTCTCATGAATTTGTTATTATACCTCTTTTAATCTAAGCGTGAAATTTTAATGGAATGAAGCCTCACTTTACATGCAAATCAGGTTACAATAAGTGAAGTGAGGCTTCCTGTAAATCAGATTTCTATGACCAGTGCAAATTATTTTCTTTCTCTTAGATTTAAAATATATACATTATATCTCTAAAAACTATCACTGTTTTTTATTTTCTTCAATAGATTCTTTAATTGTACCCAATAAACTTTAATTACATTTACCATTATTTCAAGATTTTTTTCAGAAATACACGCATTATTTTGCTAGATGGTACAAATCAAA
>CAKNYM010045348.1:28076-63689 GCA_932195095.1 Andricus curvator
ATAGGAATCGGCTGAAGAAAATGGCGTTACGTAATCGTTTCACAGTTGTTTTTACACCAAATGAAAAATTTCTGGGGGACGTCCCCACAAATCAGAGAAACTTTTTCCCATTTGAACCCTATTGAAAATTCTTGAATAGACGCTTATAATTAAAATAATTCTTTATATTTGAATCGGCTTATCAAAAGGCGTTACGTAATCGTTTCACCATCTCGATGACAATATTCTCCCTCTGTAATTATTATGAAACGCTTCATAACAACCCCCTATAAATAACTTGCAGTGGGTGGAAGCCTTTGCTTTACACTCTCTATTCTGCAACCTATGTGTTGTTAATGTATAAGGTCGAGGAATACTGGGGACAAAAAAGCAAAGAGAAAATGCGATATAACGGTTAGGTCGATATTGACGGGGGTGAGCGCCCTACGTTCGTTCGTCCCGTCCCGTCCCGTCGCGTCGCGTCGAGTCGAGTTTCTCAACCGCGGCTCGTCTGCTCTGTTCTTTCCTGTGCAGAAGTTTTAATTAAATTTGCGAAGCCGACGACGGCGGATATGCGTCGCTGGAAGCGTTAATTGCCTTCATTGGCGTTGGCACTAAGTGCTTTCACAAATTTTCATGCGGAAATCGAAATTCTCGGAAAGTTAGTGTCATTAGGAATAAATTTAAATCTTCTGAGTTTGGGAATTTCCATTTCAGAACATTTAAATTAAGAAGACTGCAGACTTAAGTGCGATAAACTTAAAAAAAAATACTAAAATGAAAAAAATAAACTTCAACTTGATTTTTTCAAAATTATCGAGAAAAAATTTTTTCATTTTTTTGGAAATTTTCAACCAAAAATTTTGAATATTGGGAAGTTTTGAAAAAAAATTCGAATTTTGGGAAATTTCGAAAACAATGTTTTTCCAATTTTTGTTTATTTTCGAGAAGAAAAATTTGCATTTTTTAGGAATTTTGCAAAAATGTGAATTTTAAGAAATGTATAAAAAAAAATTTGAATTTGGGAAAATTTAAAAAAAAAATTGAATTTTGGTAAATTTGGAAAAAAATTTTTTGATTTTTTGGAAGAATCTGAGAAAAAAATTGCATTTTTTGGAAATTTTGAACAAAAAATTTTGCATTTTTGAAAATTAAGAGAAAAAAATTTGGAATTTTGGGAAATTTTGAAAAAAATTTCAATTGGTTATTTTCGAGAAGAAAAATTGCATTTTTTGGTGAATGTTAAAAAAATTAGACTTTTGGGAAATAAAAAATTTTTTTTTTTATTTTTTGGAAATTTTTCGAAAAAAATGTGCATTTTTGGGGAATTTTGAAAAAAATGTGAATTTTGAGGAATTAAGAAAAAAATTGTTGAAAAAATATTGTGGTACATTTCGTAAAATTTTTTTTTATTTTTGGGAAATTTTCAAGAAAAAAAAATTGCATTTTTTGGAAATTTTGAACAAAAAAGTTTGCATTTTGGGAAATTTTGAGCAAAAAATTTTGAATTTTGGGAAATTTTGAACCAAAAATTTGAATTTTGGTAAATTACGAAAACAATGTTTTTCCATTTTTTGGTTATTTGCTTTATTGCTTTATTAAATACTAGGTTTCATCAAAACTTTATGTTTCATAAAAACATCGCGTTTCATCAAACATCCTGTTTTCACAAAACAACATGTATTATCAAACATCATGTTTCATTAAAACATAATGTTTCATTAAATATCATGTTTCATCGAAACTTCATGTTTTATCAAACATCACGTTTCATGAAAATATCGTATATTATAAAAAATCATGTTTCGTAAAAACATCCTGTTTCAACAAAATATCACGCTTCATAAGTCATGTTATATTGTCATGATCGTGTTCCATGAAAAATCACGTTTCATAAAAAGATCATATTTTATCAAATCTTCATGTTTTATCAAACACCATGTTTCATCAAACATTCTGTTTTCACAAAAAATCATGTATTATCAAACATCATGTTTCATCAAACCATCATTTTTCATTAAACATCATGTTTCATCAAAACTTCATGTTTTATCAAACATAACGTTTCATTAAAACATCGTATATTATAAAAAATCATGTTCCATGAAAAAATCCTGTTTCAACAAAATATCACGTTTTATAAGTCATGTTATATTGACATGATCATGTTTCATCAAATCTTCATGTTTTATCAAACACCATGTTTTATCAAAACTTTATGTTTCATAAAAACATCCTGTTTTAACAAAACAACACGTTTTATTAAACGTCCTGTTTTCACAAAACATCATATATTATCAAACATTATGTTTCATCAAATATCTTGTTTCATCAAACCACCATGTTTCATTAAAACATGATCTATCATCAAACATAATGTTTTATTAAACATGGCGCTTCATCGAAATATCGTGTTTTATAAAAAATCATGTTTCATGAAACATTGTTCCATGACAAAATCATGTTTCATAAAAACATCATATTTCATGAAAACATGCTGTTTCAACAAAATATCACGGTTCATCAATCATATTATAATAACATGATCATGTCTCATCAAGTACGTCATGTTTCACAAAAAATCATATTTTCATAAAAACATCATAGTTCGTCAAAAAATCATGTTTCATCAAATCTTCATGTTCTATCAAAGAACATGTTTCATCAGAACTTTACGATTCACAAAAAAATCCTGTTTCGTTAAAACATAATCATGTTGCATAAAAACATCATGTTGTAGAAAACATCATGTTTCATGAAAACATTAGGTTTCATAAAAACATTAGGTTTCCTAAAAACATCATGTTTCATAAAAACTTTTTTTCATATGAACATCATGTTTCATAAAAACATCCTGTTTCAACAAAAGATCACGTTCCATCAAAACATCATGTGTCATCAAATCATTATGTTCAATAAAAACATTCTGTTTCAACTAAACATCACATTTCAGCAAACATCCCGTTTCAACAAACCATTATTTATGATCAAACATCATTTTTCATCGAATCAGAATGTTTCATTAAAAAAATGTGTTTAATAAAAACATCCTGTTTCAACTGAACATCACATTTAGTCAAATATCATGTTTCATCAAGTGCTTCATGTTTCATCAAAAATCATGTTTCAACAAAACGTCGCTTTTCATCAAACATCAAGCTTCATGAAAAACTTCGTGTTTCATAAAAAAATCATAGTTCATAAAAACATGATGTTCCAAAAAATCATAATTTTTCACAAAAACACCACGTTTTATAAAAACATCATGTTTCATAAAATCATCATGTTCCATAAAAATTTTATTTTTCCTAAAAACATTATATTTCCTAAAATCATCATGTTTCAACAAAACAACACGTTTAATCAAGTACATCATTTTTCATCAAAAATCATGTTTCATAAAAACATCATGTTTCACGTAAGCATCTTGTTTCTCAAATGTTTGGTCATCGAAATGATGAACTTAGTCCAATTTTTGTATACAAAAAAAGTTACTTTTTGTTAGCCTGTGTAATCGTGCATCAAAGATATATGACTGATTTAAATAATTATTATTTTAGTTCCAATATTATTTTATATTTAACATTATTTTCATTGGAATTTTTCATTACAATGATGACATCAGAAAGGAATTTTGTGTACCAACAACAGCATAATATTATATAACACCTCTGACGCAGGATGTCTGCGCGAATCAAAAATAGCCATGAGTCATTGAGGCAATAACAGATTGTGCAATGTAATATGACACATCATGTAATCATGACACATCATTTTTAATGTACACTCAGAGAACGATTTGGTTGAATCAACAAAATTTCTGTTACTTCAACCATAGGATATGGTTATTATATGGACAACAAAATATTTGGTTGACCCAACTAAATTTTTTGGTTGTTTTCACCAAATATTTTAGTAGATGGACTATTTTTGATTGATTGTTGATTCAACCAAAAATTCTGATGGGTTAATCGAATATTTTGTTGAATCAAAGAAAACTTGTTTGATTCAACCAACAAAAAAAAAGAACAAAAAAAGTTTTTTTGGTTCAAGAAATTTTTGTCTGAAAGTATAATTCCCGGATGGAGATATTGATTTTCAATATTGGTATTGAGAATCGGGTACTCTGATGCTCTGATTCGTGAGTCATCACAAGGAGCGACACCAAAGTCACAGTCTTATGAAAAAAATTGGTCCAGTAACTAAGGATTAATAATTAATAATTGATTACTGATTTCTAAGGTTCTCAAGACAATAAATTATAAAATTGTAGGAAGGCTCGATTAGCATTTAGCATTATTTTTTATTATCCTTGAAATGATTTTGTGGTACTCCGGCTTCCCACAGATTTCGTGATTCGATTAATGTAATCTAGGCAAAGGTAAACTCGAACATATAAAATGGGGAGCGAGAATGAACGGAAATTGTTCTACATATGTATGGATTCTTCTAATTAGATTTATTCTGACCTTCTAATGATATTTCCACTTTAAAAGATATTTAGGTTTGCTTGTCTAGACGAAAAAGATTGGACAACTAAATTTTTAATAAATATGTGTTTTATGGTGTTTTTAAATACTTTTTTTAGCATCAAATTTTATTTTATAGCCAGGTACGAATTTTATTTTATTCCACTAATGATTCTTAGTAAATTTTTTTTTTATCATCGGCGTGACCGAAACTGATAAAAGCTGAGGGCGCCCTTACAAAAAAATATTATAGGAAAATCAGTATAGGCATATAATGGTTTTCCTATAATGAGTTTATTATAATTTTTTTTGGCGTTTTTGGAAAAATCATTATAGAAATAAATGTTTTCAAATTTTCAAATATTTTAAATAATACTTCAACGATTTCCACGGGGGGCGGATTTTAAGCAATTTCGTCAGATTTCATATAAATTTCACATGATTATTTTTCATCAAGTACATCAAGTTTCATCAAAAATCATCTTTCATAAAAACATCATTGTTCGTCAAAAAATCATGTTTCATCAAATCTTTATGTCTTATCAAAGACTATGTTTTATAAAAACAACCTGTTTCAATAAAACACCATGTTTCATTAAACATCACGTTTTATCAAATCTCCTGTTTCATCAAACCATCGTGTTTCAATAAAACATAATGCTTCATAAAACGTCATGTTTCATCGAAACGTCTTGTTTCATCAAGCCTCACGCTGCATCAAAACATCGTGTTTTACAAAAAAACATGTTTCCTGAAAACATTGTTTCATAAAAGTATTATGTTTTATAAAAACATCCTGTTCTCCCAAAATATGACGTTTGATCAATCATGTTATATTAACATGATCATGTTTCATCAAGTACATCATGTTTCATCAAAAATCATCTTCCATAAAAACATCATAGTTCGTCAAGAAATGATGTTTCGTCAAACCTTCATGTTTAATCAAACACCTTGTTTCATCAAAACTTTATGTTTCATAAAAACGTCATGTTTCAACAAAACCTTATGTATCATCAAATATTTTGTTTTCATAAAACATCGGGTATTATCAAACATGATGTTTTATCAAATATCCTGTTTCATTAAACCATCATGTTTCATTAAAATATAATGTATCACCAAAAATTCTGTTTTCACAAAACATCATGTATTAACAAACATCATGTTTTATCAAACTATCATGTTTCATTAAAACGTAATGCTTCATCATAACGTCATGTTTTACCAAAAAGAAAGGTTTGATCAAGTATCACGCTTCATCAAAACATCGTGTTTTATAAAAAATCAAGTTTCATGAAAACATTATGTTTCATGAAAAAATTATGTTTAATAAAAATGTCATGTTTCATGAAAACATCCTGTTTGAACAAAACATCATATTTTATAAAACATTCTGTTTCCACAAAACATCATGTATCAACAAACATCATGTTTCATCGAAAAACCTTTTTCAACAAAAAATCATGTTTCATCAAACTACCATGTCTCATTAAAATATTATGTTTCATCAAATATCCTGTTTCACAAAATATCATGTATTATCAAACATCATGTTTCATTCAAACATAATGGTTCATTAGAATGTCAGGCTTTATTAAAATATTGTGTTTTATGAAACATAATGTTTCATGAAAATTATGTCTCATAAAAACATCAGTTTTCAACAAAACATGATGTTTCATCAAACATACTATTTTCAAAAAACATAACGTATTATCAAACATAATGTTTTATCAAATCTCCTGTTTCATCAAACCATCCTGTTTCATTAAACCATTATGTTTCATTAAAACATAATGCTTCATCATAACGTCATGTTTGATCAAAACGAAAGGTTTGATCAAGTATCACGCTTCATCAAAACATGGTGTTTTATAAAAAACAATGTTTGAGAAAACATTATGTTTCATAAAAACATTATGTTTCATAAGAACATTATGTTTCATAGAAATATCCTGTTTCAACAAAACATCATGTTTCACAAAACATCATGTATCAACAAACATCATGTTTCATCAAACTATCATGTTTCATTAAAACATCCCTTTTCAACAAACCACCATGTTTCATTAAAACATTATGTTTCATCAAATATCCTGTTTTCACAAAATATCATGTATGGGTGAACGCTTGAGAGATTGATCAGCAACCTGGGTCAGAGCAGTGTTGCGGAATAAACGTGTCATTTAAATAAATAACACGAGAATTCCAGATCAATCTAAAATATCTATACCTAACACCTATACCTATCTACCTTATACCTATATACCTACCTACTTTACACCTATATACTTATTTAAATTATACCTATCTACTCTATACCTATATACCCATATACACACTACTATTTTCCAACTCAGCAAGTCACGCCTACCCTTAAAGGGAAATGGCTTAATGGTATAATAATAATAATAATCAAACATGATGTTTCATCAAACCATCATGTTTCATTAAAACATAATGTTTCATCGGAACGTCACGCTTCATTAAAATATTGTGTTTTATAAAAAATCATGTTTCATGAAAACACTAAGTTTCATAAAAATATTATGTCTCATAAAAACATCATTTTTCAACAAAACATGATGTTTCATCAAACATCTTGTTTTCAAAAAACATAATGAATTATCAAGCATAATGTTTTACCAAATCTCCTGTTTCATCAAACCATCATGTTTTATTAAAACATAATGCTTCATCATAACGTCATGTTTTATCAAAACGAAAGGTTTGATCAAGTATCACGCTACAACAAAATATCGTGTTTTATAAAAAATCATGTTTCATGAAAACATTATATTTCATTAAAATATTATGTCTCATAAAAACATCCTGTTTCAACAAAACATCATGTTTCATCAAACATCCTGTTTTCACAAAACGTAATGAATTATCAAACATCAATTTTTATCAAATCTCCTGTTTCATCAAGCCTATCATGTTTCATTAAAACATCATGTTTCATCAAACATCCTGTTTTCAGAAAACATCATGTATTATAAAACATCATGTTTCATCAAAACACCAAATGTCATAAAAAAATCCTTTTTCAATAAAAAATCATGTTGCATTAAACCATCATGTTTCATTAAAACATTATGTTTCATCAAATATCCTGTTTTCACAAAATATCATGTACTATCAAACATCATACTTCATGAAATATCTTGTTCTCAAAAAACATCATGTATCATCAAACATCATGTTTCATCAAACTATCATGTTTCATTAAAACATAATGTTTCATCAAAAAGTCATTTTTTATCAAAGTGAAAGGTTTTATCAAGCATCACGCTTCATTAAAATATTGTATTTTATAAAAAATCATGTTTCATGAAAACATTATGTTTCATAAAAATATTATGTTTCATAAAAACATCATTTAAAAAAAACATGATGATTCATCAAACATCCTGTCTTTAAAAAACATACTGTATTATCAAACATAATGTATTATCAAACATCATGTTTTATCAAGCCATCATGTTTCATTAAAACATCATGTTTCATTAGAGCATCATGTTTCATCAAACATCCTGTTTTCAGAAAACATCATGTATTATAAAACATCATGTCTCATCAAACCACCATGTTCCATAAAAACATCCTTTTTCAATAAAAAATCATGTTTCATCAAACCACCATGTTTCATTAAAACATCATGCTTCATCAAATATCTTGTTCTCAGAAAACATCATGTATTATCAAACATCATGTTTCATCAAACCATCATGTTTCATTAAAACATAATGTTTCATCAAAACATCATATTTTATCACGCTTCATCAAAACATCGTGTTGTATAAAAAATGATGATTCATGAAAACATTATGTTTCACAAAAATATTATGTTTCATAAAAACATCTTGTTTTCACAAAATATCACATTCCATCAATCATGTTATATTAACAAGATCATGTTTCATTAAGTACATCATGCTTCATCAAAAATCATCTTTCATAAAAACAGCATAGTTCGTCAAAAAATCATGTTTCATCAAATCTTCATGTTTTATAAAACAACATGTTTCATAAAAACATTATGTTTCATAAAAACATACTATTTCAACAAACCATCACGTTTCATCAAACATCATGATTCATCAAAACTTCATGTTTTATCAAACATTACGCTTCATGAAAACATCGTGTTTTATAAAAAGTCATGTTTTATAAAAACTTCATGTAATTTCTAATAATTTTTTCAAGTGGTATAAAAATATTTCCACGGGTTTCAAGGAATTCCGTAAGATTTTTAAACATTCCCAATGATTTTAAGAAATTTTAACCAAATTCCAGAGAACTTGAAGGAATAAATTAAATTTCATTTCTACGAATTTCTACAGATTTCAACAATTTGAAGGGATATGAAAAAATAAAAAAAATTTGATTTCTAACAAAAAGTTGAATGTTCATTCAAAACAGATTAATTTTCAGCCAAACATTTTAAAGCATTTTTAAACAAAAAAGATATAATTTCTACCACAAGACATAAAGAATTTGAGGGTTAACAAAATAATTAGAAATATTTTCTGAAAATGTCAATTTTCAACAAAGAAGTTAATTTTTAAACAAAATAAAAAAAAACCAATTTTCAAAAAAATAAATAAAGATTTTTTAGTCAAGAGAGACAAAAATTTTCAACCAAATTTTTAAATTTACAAGCCGAAAGACGAATTTTCTAAAATTTTCTTTCAATTCGAAAATCTTAGGAGTTGATCAAATTAAAAGTGAAATTGAAACTTTGTAAAATATTTTCAATTTTTAAATAATTTCAAATTACTTAATAGATACGCTTTTATTCAATTTTAAATCCTATAATTGCTTTAGTCCATTTTTAACCAATTCGATAAAAAAAATTTAATTAACAAAATAATAATTTTTTAATAATTAAAAATATTTGACTGATCGTTGAAAATAAGCTATTATAAACAAAATATTTAAAACTGAATAATTTAAACTAAATTTAAACTTTAAATCTTATGATTTTAATTGATACATTTTTCAATTTTTTAATTCTTACCTGAAAGTGTTGAATAATTAAAATAATTGAACTTGAAGGGATTAATGTATGAAAAAAAGTTTTAAGAAATGTTTCATCATTCTCATTTTAAATGAAAGGGAAAAAATTTTAGTATTCAATTTTTTTGCGAATTAGAAGAGAAAATTTTTTGTTTTGTACATATTTATTGAGTTTAAAGCGGACAAATTTGATATTTTTAACATTTTTATTGAGTTTAAAATAAGAAAATTGTCAATCAAAAATTTTTTATTTTCATAGAGTTCGAAGGGACGAAATTTCGGCTATTTATTTTCATTCTAAATGGAAAGAGCTCATTGTTCCTTTTTAGCATTTTTATTGAGTTGAAGGGGAGACATTTTTATTTGCAATCTTCTTTCTGAATTATTGGATGGTAATTTTTCATTTTTAACATTTTTATTGAGTTGGAAATGAGGAAATTTCGGTTTTCAATTTTTTCTGAATTAAAAATGGGATTTTTTGTTTTTTAAGACTCTTATCGAATTAGAAGGGAGAAAATTTTAGTTATTAATTGTTTTTCTGAATTAGAAGAGGCCAATTTTTTTTACTAACATTTTTATTTAGTATAAGGGAAGAATTTTTCATTTTTGTCTGATTTTGAAAAGGGACGTTATCTTTTTTTTAAAGATTTTTGTAGAGTTGGAAGCCGAAATTGTGGCTATTTATCTTTTTCTGATTTTTTGTTATTGAGTTGAAATGGAGAAATTTTTATTTCCAATCTTCTTTCTGAATCGGTGGATGGCCTTTTTTTTTAGTTTTAACATTTTTATTGAGTTGAAAATGAGGAAATTTCGGTTGTCAATTTTTTCTGAACTAAAAGATGAAAATTTTTTGTTTTCAAAATTTTTATCGAACTGAAAAGGAAGAAATTTTGGTTTCAATTTTTTCTGAACATTTTTGTTGAGTTGGAAGGGAGAAAATTTTAGTTATTAATTGTTTCTATGAATCAGAAGAGTTCAATTTTTTCTTTTTAACATTTGTATTCAATTTAAGGGAAGAATTTTTTATTCTACATTGTTGTCTGATTTTGAAGAGGGGCTTTTCCTATTTTCAACATTTTTATTGATTTGGAAGAAAAGAAATTTCAGTTTAAATTTTTTTCTGAATTTGAAGAGGGACCTTATCTTTTCTTAAAGATTTTTGTAGAGTTGGAAGGCGAATTTGTGGCTATTTATCTTTTTCTGAATGAAAAGAAGCCATTGGTTTCTAATTAGATTTTTTATTGAGTTGAAGTGGAAAAATTTTTATTTACAATCTTCTTTCTAAATTGATGGATGGTAATTCTTTCTATTTTTTAAATTTTGTATTGTGTTGGAAATGAGTCAATTTCGGTTTTCAATTTTTTCTGAATTAAAAGTGGGAAATTTTTTCTTTTTAAGATTTTTATCGAATTGGAAGTGAAGAAATTTTGGTTTAAATTTTTTCTGAACAATTTTGTTGAGTTGGAAGGGAGAAAAATTTAGTTATTAATTGTTTCCATGAATCAGAAGAGTTCAATTTTTTCTTCTTAACATTTTTATTCAAATTCAGGGAAGAATTTTTTACTTTCAATTTTTGTCTGATTTTGAAGACGGACTTTTCCTATTTTTGACATTTTTATTGATTTAAAAGAAAATAATTTTGGTTTTTATTTTTTTCTGAATTTAAAGGGTGACCTTTTTTTATTTTTAAGATTTTTGTAGAGTTGGAAGGTGAAATTATGGCTATTTATTTTTTTTCTGAACGGAAAAAGGTCATTGTTTCTTTTTAGCATTTTTATTGAGTTGAAGGGGGAAAAATTTTTATTTGCAATCTTCTTTCTGAATTGGTGGATGGTAATTTTTTTTATTTTTAACATTTTGATTGAGTTGGAAATGAGGAAATTTCGGTTTTCAATTTTTTCTTATAATTTTTCTCTTATCGAATTGGAAGGAAGGAAATTTTAGTTATTAATTGTTTTTCTGAATTAGAAGAGGCCAATTTTTTTTGCTAACATTTTTATTTAGTTTGAGGGAAGAATTTTATTTTTTTTATTTTTGTCTGATTTTGAAGAGGAACGTTATCTTTTTTTTTTAATTGTTGTAGAGTTGGAAGGCGAAAAAATGGCTAAAAAAAAATTTATGGCTATTTATCTTTTTCTGAATGGAAAGAAGCCATTGTTTCTTTTTAGCTTTTTCATTGAGTTGAAGTGGAGAAATTTTTATTTCCATTCTTCTTTCTGAATTGGTGGATGGTAATTTTTTTTATTTTAAAAATTTGTATTGAGTTGGAAATGAGGAAATTTCGGTTTTAAATTCTTTCGGAATTAAAAGAGGGAAATTTTTTGTTTTTAAGACTTTTATCGAATTGGAAAGGAAGAAATTTTGGTTTTAATTTTTGCTGAACATTTTAAGGGAAGAATTTATTATTTTCAATTTTTGTCTGATTTTGAAGAGGAACTTTTCTTATTTTAACATTTTTATTGCTTTGAAAGAAAGGAAATTTTTGTTTTCAATTTTTTCTGAATTTGAAGAGAGACATTTTTCATTTTTAAGACTTTTGTAGAGTTGGAAGGTGAAATTGTGGCTATTTATTTTTTTCTCTGAATGGAAAAAGGTAATTGTTTCTTTTTAGCATTTTTATTGAGTTGAAGGGAGAAAAATTTTTATTTGCAATCTTCTTTCTGAATTGGTGGATGGTAATTTTTTTTTATTTTTAACATTTTTATCGAGTTGGAAAGGGGGAATTTCGGTTTACAATTTTTTCTGAATTAAAAGAGGGAAATTTTTTGTTTTTAACATTTTTATCGCATTGGAAGGGAAGAAATTTTGGTTTAAATTTTTTCTTAACATTTTCATCGAGTTGGAAGGGAGGAAATTTTACTTATTGATTGTTTTTATGAATTAGAAGAGGCCAATTTTTTCTTTGTAGTTAATTAATTTCTTCAATATTTTTCTATTATTGATTAAAGTACTGATTATCCTATAATCATTTTCTATAATGAATTTCCTAATAATCTTCAAAAAATTATAGGAAATTCATTATCAGAAATTCATTATACTATACTGATTTTGCTATAATATTTGTTTGTAAGGGTGGCGTGTCGAGTAGTAAAAGCCAGTCAAGGACGGACAAGTCTAACCCCTTCTTGGGTCAACTTGCGTTATTTCTCCTCATTTAAATTTTGTTTGTTTGATAAAATCTACAGAAAATTAATAATTTTTTTTAACACTTCCTAATTCCATGAAAATTAGTGTATAATTTATCAGAATTCATGAGTTTTTTTTTCATGGCTTCAAGGAAAATATTAATACAGACGATTTTTATGGCGCAGCAGTTGATTAGATTTAGCCACGAGTTTTATCGATCCGAGGTTGTTGATGCTCTGGAAACCCCAGAAACTAAGAAACCGTTTCTGAAGCGTCTTTGATATTTTTTATTTTCATTCTTATTATTATTCTCGAAATATTTATCAAAAAATGTCTGAGAAATAAATTGATTTATGTAAAAAAATATCATATTGATTTGATTAATTATAATTATTGAAATTAATATAATATTTTTTTATCAATACAATCTTTTTTTAATAATTATTCGAGTAACACTTAAATAAAAGAATTAACTTGATTATAAATATTAAATTCAATTTTATATTTATTAAATTCCTAACAAATTTCTACTGCAGAAGATAAATAGCCTGAGAGTTGAACAAATAATAAAAAAATTTTCCCGAAAATGTGAATTTTCAACAAAGGAGTTAATTTTCACGAAAAAACGAATTTTCAACAAAATAAAGATTTTTCAGTTCAGAGAGAAAAAAATTGTCAAGCAGATTGGAAAATATTCAAGCCAAAAGACGAATTATTTACATAACAGGTTAATTTTAATCCCGAAAATATGAATTTTTAAAATAGTTTAATTTTCAAAAAAATAGTTGAATTTTCAACACCAAAATATGAATTTTCAATCATGAACTTAATATTACACCAAACTTTTGAATTATTAAGACAAAAAGACACATTTTCTACAAACCCGTTTAATTTGAAAACAAAAAAATATGAATTTTCAACCATAAAGTAAATTTTACACCAAAAATTTGAATTTTCAACCAAATATTCAAATTTTCTACCAAATTGTTGTATTTTCAAGACAAAAGGACAAATTTTCTCCAAAACAGTTTATTCAATTTCAGGGAACAATTTTTTATTTTCAATTTTTTTCTTATTTTGAAGAGGGACTTTTCTTATTTTTAACATTTTTATTGATTTAAAGAAAGGAACTTTTGGTTTTTAATTTTTTCTGAATTTGAAGAGAGACGTTTTTTATTTTTAAGATTTTTGTAGATTTGGAATTTGAAATTTTTGCTATTTATTTTTTTTTTCTGAATGGAACAAGGTAATTGTTTCTTTTTAGCATATTTATTGAGTTGAAGGGGAAAACATTTTTATTTTCAATCTTTGTTTCTGAATTGGTGGATGGTAATTTTTTTTATTTTTAAAATTTTTATTGAGTTGGAAAGGAAAAAAATTGGATTTTCAATTTTTTCTGAATTAAAAGAGGGAAAATTTGGTTTTAATTTTTTCTTAGAAGAGGCCGTTTAATTTGCAAACTAAAAATATGAATTTTCAACCATGAAGTAAATTTTACAACAAAAATTTGAATTTTCAACCAAATATTCAAATTTTCTACCAAATTGTTGAATTTTCTACCAAAATAATTTAGTTTTACACAAAAAAGTCTAATTTTCAAACCCCAAATATGAAATTTCAAGAAAACAGTAAATTTTTGAACAAATAGTGGAATTTTCTACCAAAATATTTTTATTTTAATCAAAACAGTTGAAATTTTAAGCCAATAGACGAGTTTTCTACAAAAAAAGGTTAATTTTCAATCCGAAAATATAAATTTTCAAAAAAAAAGACAAATTTTCTACAAAAACGTTTAATTTTCAACACAAAAACATTAATTTTTAACCATAAAGTAAATTTTACCCCACAAATTTCTCTAAAACAGTAAATTTTTCAACCAATTAGTCGGATTTTTTACCAAAATAGTTGAATTTTCATCCCAAAAAGACAATTTTTCAGAAAACAATTGAGTTTGCAGTATACAAAATTAATTTTTAACAACAAAAAAAGGAATTTTCAACAAAATAGTTGAATTTTCAACTAAAGAGATTAATTTTCAACTAAAAAAATATTTTAAAAAATAGCTTCAACAAAGTAGTTGAATTTTCAACCCAAAAAGAAGAATTTTTATCAAAAAATGTGATAGTTGATAGTTCAGTTGAATCCACAACCAAAACAGATTAATTTTTAACCAAAGAGTTGCAGTTCTTGAATTTTCAGTTCAAAAAAATAATTTAAAAATAATTAAATAATTAATTCTTTTTTTTGAAAGCAAAAAATGAATTTTGAACAAGAATTTAATTTTCAACCAAGAAAGATTCTTTAATCAATTAATAAAAAAATGTCAAGCAAAT
Organism: Andricus curvator; assembly: GCA_932195095.1. NCBI lineage: Eukaryota > Metazoa > Arthropoda > Insecta > Hymenoptera > Cynipidae > Andricus > Andricus curvator. The sequence continues at coordinate 43,009 of CAKNYM010045348.1, forward strand.
TGTTAAATTTTCAACCCAAAAAGACGAATTTTCAACAAAATCGTTGAATTTTTAACTAAAATTATGAATTAATTTCAAATCAAGAACAGGTGAACTGAACCAAAAAGATGAATTTACTACAAAAAAAATTACATTTAACCCAGAAATAGGAATTTTAATCAAAAAATGTAATTTTGAACTAAATAGAACCTTCTACCAAATTGTTGAATTGTCAAGACAAAAAGACGATTTTACTACAGAACAGTTGAATTTTCAGTTGAAAAAATTAATTTTCAACCCAAAAAACTAATTTTTAACAAAATATTTTTAATTAATTTTTTTCTGAAAAAAGATCTCCTTTCGCTCCGCTGGGAATCGAATAACAGAACTTCCAATTGCCGGTCGGGTTAGAGAATAACAGAAAATATTTAACGTCGTTTCAGACTAGATGGAGCCATGAAAGAAAAATTATTTTAAATAATTTTTTTTCTGAAAAAAGATCTCCTTTCGCTCCGCTGGGAGTAGTTCTGTGGTTTGATTCCCAGCGGAGATAAAGGAGAAGATCTTTTCTCAGAAAAAAATTATTTAAAATAATTTTTCTTTCATAGCTCCATCTAGTCTGAAAAGACGTTAAATATTTTCTGTTATTCTCTAATGATAATACAGATTCCTTAAAAAATTTGACTTGTTAAAGGAATCTGTATTATCATTAGAGAATAACATAAATTTTTAACGTCTTTTCAGACTACATGGAGCTATGAATTAAAAATTATATTTAATTAATTTTTTTCTGAAAAAAGATAAAGATTTCTGAAGATAATACAGATTCCTTGAAAAATTTGATTTACCACCTGGCAAAATAATGCGTGTATTTTCTGAAAAAAGTTTCTTCTCTCGATCTCTCTAGTAGCTTAATGGGAAAGCACCCGACCGGCAATTGGGAGTTCTGTGGTTCGTTTCCCAGCGGAGCGAAAGGAGAAGATATTTTTTCAGAAAAAAATTAATTAAAAATAATTTTCAATTCATAGCTCCATGTAGTCTGAAAAGACGTTAGAAATTTCTGTTATTCTCTAATGATAATACAGATTCCTTTAATAAAATAGTTATATTTTCAACCACAAAAAAAAATTTTCAACCAAATCCTACGACAAAAAAAAAATTCAAAAAAGTAGTTTCTAAAAATAGAACTTTCAACGAAGTAGTTGAATTTTCAACTAATAAAGATAAATCGCCAACAAGAAATGGAATATTTCAATTTTCAGTTTAAAAAAATTAATTTTCAATAAAAAACGAATTTTCAGCAAGTAATTTAAATTTTCAACTAATATTATGAATCTTCAACCATAAAAAATGAATTTCTAACCAAGGAGTTCAAATTTCAACGAAGTAGTTGTATTTTGAACCAAAAAAGAATATTTTTCAATAAAAAAAATTATAGTTGATTTTTCAATCAAAAAATATTAATTTTGAACCAAATAGTTGCATTAACTTTCAACCAAAAATAGTTGAATTTTATTATGGGTTCTAATAATTTAGTTTGAATTTAAGTGAAATTAAATAATTTATATAATAAACAATAAGAGTTTAAAAACATCAAAGTTAATTTTTATTATTTTAAATATAATAATGATATTTTTTCATTTAATAATAATATTTTTAATAATCCAAACATGTTCCGAATACGAATAAAATATTACTTTTCAAATATCGCCCCCATAAGTCTGTTTTATAGGGTCCCAAAAAAACCCCATAAGTGAAAAAATGGGTTATGCCCGTTTTTAGCGCTAATTATGATTTTTTTGCGGTTTTTAAAATGAAAATTGTTTCTAATACATGAAATACTACTTCATACTGACAATTATATTTTTACATAAATTGTTTAAACATTAAATAATTAATGTTGATAAAAATAATTTTTTAATTAATTAGTTATTATTGTTGATAATTTTCTCTTAGATTAATGCTAGAAAATTACAATTTTTTCAAAAATGTTCCACTTTTTTCCAATTTTTCACTAGAGTGAGGTAAATAATTGAAGTTAACAAAATTAATTGTTCAAACAATTTTTTATTATTTTAAATAATATTATCATTGAGTAATGTTAGAAAGTCGCGGTTTTTTCAAAAATTTTCCACCTTTTGACGAATTTTCAATTTGATTGAGGTAATAGTTAATTAATGTTAACGGATATAATTGTTTAAACAATTTATTATTATTGTTAATAATATTCTCTTTGTTTAATGGTAGAAAGTTGCGGTTTTTCTGAAATTCTTAACTTTTTGAAAACTTCTCAATTAGAGTAAAGTAATAATTAATTTAATTTGAAGAAAATAATTGTTTAAACAATTTATTCCTATTGTTAATAATGTTCTCTTTGTTTAATGGTAGAAAGTTGCGGTTTCTCTGAAATTTTTAATTATTTGTCTATTTTTCGTTCGAAAAATTATTATTTCATTATTTGAATTAGCAAAAACAATTTTTTAAACAAATTATTATTGTTTATAACTATCTTCATCTATATGAATGCTAGATAGTTGCGGTTTTTCTGAAATTTTTAACTTTTTGTCTACTTTTCAATAAAGAGTGAAACGGCAATTATTTCGAGTTAACAAAAATAATTGTTTAAACAATTTATTATTGTTTTTTAAATTTCAATAATTATTACCAAACTCTAAGTGAATAGTGAACAGAAAGTTGAATATTTCAGACAAAACCGCAACTTTCTAAAATTATTCAATGATAATATTATTTAAAATAATAATAAATTGTTTAAACAATTAATTTTGTTAACTTAAATTATTTACCTCACAGACGTTACAAATTGGACAAAAAATGGAACATTTTTGAAAAAACTGCAATTTTCTTGCATTATTCTAAAAGAAAATTGCTAAAAACAATAATAAATTGTTTAAACAATTTATGTAAACATCTCATTATCAGTCTGAAGTATTATTATATGTATTGGCAACAACGTGCATTAAAAAGGCCACAAAAAAATCATAATTAGTGCTAAAAACTGGCAAAATCCATTTTTTCACTTATGGGGTTTTTTTGGTACCCAATAAAACAGACTTATGGGGGTGATATTTAAAAAGTAATATTTGATTTGTATTCTATGGCTAATTTTGAAGAGAAATGTTGAGCTTCAACTCGATTCACCTAATATTGACGATTCTGAATAAAATTTACAAAAACGTATTCTTTTCTTATGGGAAATACGTGTTAAACTTCATGGGGCTTGCGTCAACTCTGAATATAATTTTTTTTAAACAATGGATTTTTTTTTCGTGGATTCGAAAACATTTCCGGGCGATATACATGAAAATTCGACACAAAAAATTGAACCACCTAACATACAGGCTTTGGTTAGCGCGGCAGTAGTGGGGATATCAAAGTGGAGGCTTTAAAACAATTGTAAATCGCCGCACAAAAGGGAGACGCAAATAGAGAATTACAAATAACTTTAAATTTTAATTCGAAAAAAGATGAATAAACTTTAACGGAGATCAAAGGGATTATTTACCCCTCCAAAAAGAGGGTTGTTTTTTTTCTTTTTCAAGGGAAGGAGTTACCCCCTTTGTTTAAGCGCCTAGGAATTCGTAAACATGTGAGAGCATAATTTTCGGCCGAGATCTCCCCATTCCCAATTAAATACACCCTCCTCTCATGGGGTGAGTGCACCCTAAGCCTTAGGAATTATACATATTTCCACACCCCATGGGGGAGTCGCTTTGCGACGTTGCCGGCGTGCTGCGGACACGTGACCAACCCCTGACTATACAAAGGCTTTTCACATTGCGGTACACATTTTGTCAACAAGATTATTCTGCACCGATTATCTTTCAAGGTTTAAAACAAAAACTCATTTTTTTCAATAAAATTTTAGCGTTTTATAAATCAATAAATAAACCCTTTTGTGCGGCGATTAGCAATTGTTCTAAAGACATTTCTGGGATATCCCCACTACTGCCACGCTAACCAAACCTATTATCACTAGTAGAAAAAATTCTCTATCCGCGTCTCATTTTTGTGCGGCGAATCGAAATTGTTCTAAAGACTCCTCTTTGATATCCCCACTACTGCCACGCTAACCAAAGCCTGTATATTAGGGTGGTTCAATTTTTTTTTGTCGAATTTTCATGTATATCGCTCGGAAATTTTTTCGAATCCACAAAAAAAATCTATTTTTTTTTAATGATATTTAGAGTTGACGCAAGCCCCATGAAGTTTGACACGTATTTCCCATAAGAAAAAAAGACGTTTTTGTAAATTTTATCCAGAATCGTCAATATTAGGCGAATCAAGTTGAAACTGAACATTTCTCTTCACAATTAGCCATAGAATACGAATACAATATTAGTTTTTGAATATCACCCCCATAAGTCTCCTTTATAGGGTCCCAAAAAACCCCATAAGTGATAAAATGGGTTTTGCGAGTTTTTGGCACTAATTATGATTTTTTTGCGGCCTTTTTAATGCACATTGTTTCTAGTACATAATATACTACTTTATACTGATAATTAGATGTTTACATAAATTGTTTAAAAAAATTATTATTGTTTTTAGAAATTTTCTCTTAGAATAAAGATAGAAAGTCGCGGTTTTTTTCGAAAATTTTCCATTTTTTGTCCAATTTTCAATTAGAAAGAGGTCAAAGAGTTCATTAATGTTGATAAAAATAATTTTGTAATTAGTTAATTATTATTGTTGACAATTTTCTCTTAGAATAATGCTAAAAAATTGCAGTTTTTTCAAAAATGTTCCACTTTTTGTCCAATTTTTAACTAGAGTGAGGTAAATAATTGTAGTCAACAAAATTAATTGTTTAAACAAGTTATTATTTTAAATAATATTATCATTGAATAATGTTAGAAAGTTGCGGTTTTGTCTGAAATATTCAAGTTTCTGTTCACTCTTCACTTAGAGTTTGGTAATAATTATTAAAATTTAACAAACATAATTGTTTAAAAAAATTATTATTGTTAAAAACTATCTTCTTCTATAGTGATGCTAGACAGTTGCGGTTTTTTCTTAAATTTTCCACTTTTTGTCTCATTTTTAAGTAGAGTGAGGTGATAATGAATTATTTTTATTAAAAATAATTGTTTAAACAATTTATTACTATTGTCAATAATTTTCTCTTAGAATAGTGCTAGAAAATTTCAGTTTTTTTCAGAAATGTTCCACTTTTTGTCCAATTTTAAATTATAGTGAGGTGAATAATTAATAAAAGTTAACAAAATTAATTGTTTGAACAATTTATCATTATTTTAAATAATATTAAAATTGAATAATGTTAAAAACTTGCGATTTTTTCTGAAATTTTTCACTTTTCCTCAACTTCTCGCTTACTTAGTAAATTAATAATTATTGCAATTTAAGAAACATAATTGTTTAGACAATTAATTATTGTTTATAATTATCTGTTCTTAGATCATTGCTAGAAACTTGCGGTTTTTTTCTGAATTTTTCAACTTTTTGTCAACTTTTTACTTAATGATCAAATAATTAATACAAGTTAGGAACAAATATTAAATATTAATAATAATTTAAACAAAAAGGCAGTAACTACTCCAAGGAAAATTTACATTCAACATGATCCATATAGATAATTTAAAAAATATTTCAAATATCTGTTTTATTTCAGAAAAATATATTTACAAAAAAGAAAGAGATTGTTTAAAATTTGATTCTCTATAATGTTTATTTGTTATTTGTTCATCCCAAAATATGTAAATCAAAGTTAAACATTTCAGAAAAAACCGCAACTTTCTAGCACTTATCACAGGGAACATAGTTATAAACAATAATAAATTGTTTAAACAACTATTTTTTTAACTTGCTGTAATTATTATCTCACTAATAAAAAGTGGATAAAAAGATAAAAATTTCAGAAAAAACCGCGAATATCTGGCATTAATATATATGAAGATAGCTATAAACAATAATAATTTGTTTAAACAATTTTTTTAAAAATTTAATTGATTATCAAGTCACTTCAAGTGAAAAATAAATAGAAATGTCAGAAAAACCACTAGTTTCTACCATTAAGCAAAGAGAACAGTATTAACAATAACAATAAATTGTTTAAACAATTATGTTGGTGAATATTGATTAACTAACTATTAACTCACTCTCATTGAAAATTTGACAAAATGTGGAACATTTTTAAGAAAACCACTATTTTCTATCTCCATTCTAAGAAAAAATTGCTAAAAACAATAATAAATTGTTTCAACAATTTATGTAGAAATATAATCATCACTATAAAGTGGTATTTTATATATTAGAAACAATTTTCTGTTGATTTTCATCTGAACAGTTCCATTTTTGACCATAAAAGATCAATTTTCCAACAAAAGAGATGATTTTTTAAACAAAAATATTAATTTTCAACAAAAGACATAAATGTATTATCAAATAGTTGAATTTTATACCAAATTATGGAATTTTAAAGCCAAAAAGACGAATTTTCTATAATGCAGATAAATTTTTAACTAAAGAATATGAATTTTCAACAAAAAAGTTAATTTACAACCAATGAATTTAATTTTTAACAAAATAGTTCATTCTCAACCGAAACAAATTAATTTTCAACCAGACTGTTGCAAAAAAAAAAGAAAGATTGAATTTCTACAGAAAGAGATTAATTTTGAAACCAAAAAGATGAATGTATAACAAAATAGTTGAATTTTCAATAACGAAAAATGTGTTGGTTAAGAAAAAAAATTTGAATCAAATTGTTGAATTTTCAAGTCAAAAATACGAATTTTGCAATAAAAATTTAAATTTTCTACCAAGAAGTATGACTTTTTAACAAGCTTGTTGGATTTAAAAAAAAATACTTAATTTTTAACAAAAAAATGATTTTCCACCAAAAAAGACGAATTTTCACCCCAAAAATCTGAATTTTTCACAAAAATTTAATTTTCAACCGAATCAGATTAATTTTTAACCAGATTTTGCATTTTTAACCAAAAAAAGATGAAATTCCTACAGAAAGAGATTAATTCTGAAACCAAAAAGATGAATCTTTAACAAAATAGTTGCATTTTCAATAACAAAAAATGTGCTGGAAAAAAAAATTTCGATTAAATTGTTGAATTTTCAAGTAAGAAGTATGCCTTTTTAACAAAATTACTGAATTTTCCACCAAATAATGCAATTTTGAACAAAGTAATAAAATTTATAACCAAATAAGCGCATGAAATAAAAAAAATGTATGAAATAATTTTGAATTTAAAATGTTTCATTTCAAAATCTTTTAGACAGGTAAAGTTTTGAAAAAGGAGAATATTTTCCAAAATTAAAAAATCCGTACTAAAATTTTTAAATTTAGACAATTTCATTAAGAAGGAGTTGAAATTGAAAACTAAATTGAATATTTGAAAGTAAAACTTTTGAAATTATAGAAATCTAAATTTTTCTTAAATTAAAAAAATTATTTAAAAAATAAATTTACGTTTATTTTCACCATTCAAAACGGAAAAATTTTCAATTTTAAACGTTTAAAATGGAATTATTAAAAAAAACTTTCAAAATAAAAAGTCATTTTAAATGGGAAATAATAAAAAATATAAAAACGTATACTAACAAAAAAAATTAGATGCGAAGAATTGTTGTATTAAAATTTTTTTGGACTCAAAACCTCAAAAAATTTCTATTACTTTAAGTAAATTCAATTTTTTAGAAATTAACAATTTTCAAATTGTCAATTGAAGCTTTTTTTTATTTGAAAAATATTCCAAAACGTTCGAAGTTACAAACTCATTAGAAAAAAAAATTTTTCTATAAAAAAATTGAATAATTTATTTAACTTTTAATGATTTCAATTTTAAAATTCTGAATTTTAATTTTTTTCATTTTTTGATTTTAGAAAAATTTGTCTAATCAATTTTTATGTTGAATCATATTTTTTTAATTCAATAAAAATTTAGATTTCTTGAATTTTAGAAGTTTTTAATTTGAAATATTCAATCTAGTTTTCAATTACAAATTTTAATCGTTCCGAATTTAAATTTATTAAAATTCAAAAGTTTTCACTTTTAAATTACTCAATTTTGAATGTTTTCCATTAGAAATAATACAATTTTCATTCCTCTGAATTTTGAATGATCTATTTTTGAAAATTCAAATCGTTCATTCTAATCATTTCATTCGGAATATTGCCCTTTTTCAAAATTTTACCTGTCTAAAATATTTTGAATTGGAACGTTTTATATTCAAAATCATTTCATACATTTTTCTTAAATTTCAAACGTTTTCAATTTTAAAAAATCATCTCTTTTGGTAAAAATTTCATCTTTTTTTTGTAAAAAATGCAATTGTTTGTTTGAAAATTCTTGTGATAAGTTGAAATTTCGTCTTGTTTAGTAGAAAATTCATATTTTTTGTTAAAAATTCCAATGTTTTATAGATAATTTAATAATTTAGATGAAAATAAACTTTTTGGTTGAAAATTCTTGTGTTTTGTTAAAACTTCGTCTTTTTTCTTGGTTCAAATAAAAATGCAATTATTGGTTTGAAAATTCTTGTATTTTATAGAAATTTCATCTTTTTTGGTAGAAAATTCATCTTTGGATTAAAAATTGTAATATTTTGATAGAATATTTATCTACTTGGTTGAAAATTGAAAAATTTATTTGAAGATTGAACTATTTGGTAGAAATTAACTTTTTTGTTCAAAATTCAACTGTTTTGTAAAAAAATCAACAATGTGATTAAAAATGAACTTTTCAGTTTTAAAATTCATTTCTTTTGGTAAAAATGTTATCTTTTTGGGTAAAAATGCAATTGTTTATTTGAAAATTCTTGTGTTTTGAAGAAATTTCGTCTTTTTTGGTAGAAAATTATTATTTTTTATTGAAAATTGAAATATTTTTGTAGAATATTCTACTATTTGGTCGAGGATTCAAAAAATTATTTTAAAATTTAACCATTTGGTGACAAATCAACTTTTTTGTTAAAAAAATTTTTAATTGATAATATCCATAAGATTTTTATTTTATGTCCTTTTAAATTAATAATTGTTCAATTGTTATTTATAAATCAAAATTTAGCAATTGTAACGTTCAAAGTTTAAATTTAGAATTTTGAATATCTGATTCATAATTGCTAATTTTAAATAAAAAATTCAAATGTTGCTAAATATTAGAAAATGGTTCTCTTTTTTAAACTAAGTACTTTTAAATTCAATAGGTTAAAAATCGATTTTTTTAGATTGAAGCAATATTTATTGCAATTTGAAATTGAATAAAAGCGTTTAATTATGAATTTATTAATTTCAAGTTATTTTTAAATTGAAAATCTTTTATAAAGTTTCAATTGGACGTTTATATTTGTTTAACTACTAAGGCTTTCGAATTAAAAACAGTTTATTGTTTAACGTTAAAATCAGTCAATTATTCAATTTCGAACAGTTTCAGAATCGTCTTTTAAAATTAATTATCGCTCAATTTCAAATGTTTTTAATTTTTAACTATTTAGGTTTTAAAAATTGCATTTTAAGATTCTTCAAGTTGGAAATTTAGACTTAACAATAAAGACCTAAAATTAAAAATTAATAATATCAAACATTTTAGATTAACGCATTTTAAACTGAATAATTTCATAATTAAAAAAGTTAACAATTAAAGTTAACATTGAAAAAAAGTTGAATTTATATAAAATTGTATTACATCATTTGATATGAAAATTGTGATATTTCAAGCGACTGGATAGATTTTTTTTCAAATTTGCAAAAATTACCGGTCAAAAAATAAATTTCAGTCAAATAAAGAATAAAATTCAGTCTTTGATTACAGATTCTTATAAATAATAATTTTTTTCTCTTATTTCAAATCGTTTTTTTTGGGGGGGATTTGGGGATTAGAGAAAATAAATTATTGCAGATAAAAGGATGAGGAATGAGGGGATCAGGAAGGGGTTCAATGAACTGGAACAGATCATGGTGGCAGGGAGATAAGATCACGTGTAATGTGCATCGAGCCTCTTTTGATAAGAATTTTATCGATGTGGGAAATCAAAATTCGCCTGGGGTAGAGCAAAAAATATTTCGAAGAATATTTAAAGTTAAAAAAAAATAATTTTCGATAATCATTCATTAAAATAATCAGAAAAATAATTGACTTCGCACCCAAAGAAATCAATTTTTGAAGTAATAAATTTTTAACAAAAAAAAATGAATTTTTCACCAAATGGTGAAATTTTTGACTAAGAAAAATAAATTTTCAACCAAGAAGATTAATTTTCTACAAAAAAAAACGAATTTTTAACAAATTACATTAATTTTTAACCAAATAGTAAATATTTTTTAAGTTTTATTGGCTTAAATTAAAAACAGGACTTCAAAGATTATGTGTTATAATTTTCAAATTTTTGCTACAATTTTCTGATGTCATGCGGCAGGTTGAAGTTAAGGTAGAACATTCAAGAAATTCTAGTATGTTTAAAAAAAAACTTCTCACGTGTTATATTCTCTTCAAGAGGTCGAAAATATCTCTATCGGGGGTCATTCAACGCGGAATTTAATAAGCTTTCCAACCGCTTTTAAAAAAAGTTTCTAGCTCCTTTTTTGAACGAGTAATCACGTTTCAAAGTCAGCAGTGATTTTTAATATTACAGTAGGACTCGTCGGAAATTGTCCGTGCGACCAGCACAGTATGACTCGTCGGATATTGTCGGTGCGACCAGCGCAAGTAAAGTAGGACTCGTCGGATATTATCGGTGCGACCAGCGCAAGCGCAGTAGGACTCGTCGGATATTGTCGGTGCGACCAGAAGAAGTACAATAGGACTCGTCGGAGACTGTCGGTGCGACCAGCGCAAGTACAGCAGGACTCATATTCGACTAGTCCTATTGTACTTGCTCTGGTCGCACCGACAATTTCCGACGAGTCCTACTGTATTTGCGCTGGTCGCATCGACAATCTCCGACGAGTCCTACTGTGCTGGTCGCACCGACAATATCCGATGAGTCCTACTCTACTTGCTCTGGTCGCACCGACAATTTCCGACAAGTCCTACTGCACTTGCGCAGGTCGCACGGACAATCTCCGTCGAGTCCTACTGTGCTGGTCGCACAGACAATATCCGACGAGTCCTACTCTACTTGCGCAGGTCGCACGGACAATCTCCGACGAGTCCTACTCTACTTGCGCTGGTCGCACCAACAATTTCCGACGATAGTGTAATCTGTGGATGACCCTTTATAGAACTCTCTTACCTTTTTATGAAATTGAAAATCTTTTTGAATTTGGAAATATAAAATTCCAAATGATAAATAAATTTTAGGAAACTCACCTGCCAGCCTTGAAGGAGCAAACTTCGGTCGACGGTTCTGAGCCACATGACGGCGTCACCTGCCTGGAAGTCTCGCAGTCTGGTGCATTTATTATGCAAAAAAAGGCCGAGGCACTTTAGCAATTCCGAGGTCGATGCTTGGATTACAGTCTTTCTAGGTCCAGTTGGCAAGGATTTCTGCACCAGTTTCTCGCACGTGGGGTTGTGCGTCGTGTGATTGTTGTTCGAGGCCGGCGCCTTCGTCTGGGATGAATAAAATGACGAATTCAAGGGCGGACCGATAATTGAAACCTGTACCCCGAGGGGTTAAAAAGAAGAGGGTAAAATAAAAAATTCTGCCAATTACGAAATTATAACAACAATTTTTCTACGTCACAGGACAACATAAATCTTTCATCATTCAAGGAATCTGTAGTATCATCAGAGAATAACAGAAATTTTTAACGTCTTTTCAGACTAGATGGAGATATGAATTAAAAATTGTTTTAATTAATTTTTTTCTGAAAAAAGATCTTTTCCTTTCGCTCCGCTGGGAAACGAACCTGAGAACTTCCGATTGCCGGTCGGGTGCTTTCCCATGAAGCTACTAGAGAGATCGAGAGAGGAAACTTTTTTCAAAAAATAGACGTATTATTTTGCTAGATCGCGCAAGATAAATTTTTCAAGGAATCTGTATTATCATCAGAGAATAACATAAATTTTCAACGTCTTTTTTTAAAATTGTTTTTAAAGAATTTTTCAAAATTGCCCGATTACATTTTTTTTTCTTATACTCTGGAGTCCTATTTCTGAAATAAATTTTCAAAATGTGGGCGCTTGTATAATTTAGAAAATTATTAAAAAAAAAAAATTTTTGTTTTACATTTTATTTACAATTTTTTTACCATCCTTTATCTTAGTAAACTTTCATCCCCTTCAAACTTAATGGTAAAACTTGATTCAAAAATACAAAACTACAATTTTTTTCTGCAAAAATAAGAAAAAATATAATAAACAAATTTTTTGAAATAAATAATTACCGAAATTATGCAAATGCCCACTAATTAAATTTGTTTCTCAAAGAGGAAGAGGATTCTTTGGAACTTCAAAGAAAAAATATAGAAAAAAGATCCAATTAGGCAATTTTGAGAAATCGATTTTTGCAGAATTTCTTGAAAAAATTCCAAAAATAAACATTAAGGTTTTTCCGAAAGTGACTAAGACCTAATTCGTAATAAAACTAAGTCAAAAGGTATAAATTAGGATGAAAATTTTTTATTTTCTTGTAACAGGAAATTTTTCAAAATAAAATTTATCAAAATGAGAAAAAAAGTTTTTCGGAATGAATTAGTGTTAAAAAAATGTAAAACAAATCTAGTTATTTTTTAAACTTATTAATGAATAATATCAATGAACAATAATTTCAATAATATTTAAAAAATATGTGCAAAACAGGTAAAAATATTTGAAAATATGAAAAAATAAATATTTTAACGATTTATTATTATTATTAATAAATTAATTAATAAATAAAGTGTACCAGAATCTTCGTATGTATACAATTAACAGTTTTAGCGCGTCTTTGGATTAATTTTATTTTATTTTTTTGTGTTTTTAATTTATTATTTACTATTCACTATTTTCCGGAATTTAAAATTTCAGCAATTTACTATTTTTGGAAATTGGAAAATTCGGCAATTCACTACACTTGGGAATTTGGAAATTCAGGAATTTGCTTTTTTCCGGAAATTTATTCATTTCGGGAATTTGAAAATTTTAGATTTTCAATTTTGGGAATTAAAAATTTTTGATAGTTTTATTTCCGCAAAATTATTTAGCGATTTTTAATTTTTAATTTCTTTCTTTATAATTTTTAAACGAAATCTTCTAAAATTTTAAATTTTTATTAAAATGTGCTTTAATATAAGTACTCTATTAAGATATTTTTTGAGGAAATTTATTAATCGGAAAATATTTGAAAAATGGCTTTAAATGAAATTGTAAATGTGAGTAAAGAAATAAAATATTTTTTTAAGGAGGCATTTAACTCACTTGAAGTAATTAATAAGCTTAAAAAATAACTAAATTTGTTTTACAATTATTTTTAACACTTATTCATTTTGGATTTTTTTATTAAAGTAAATATTAATCCTTAATTAAAAAATTAAAAAGTAATATTTTTCCTGAAATTCTATTTTAAACATTTTTTCAAACAATTTAAAAAACATAAAAATAAAGCATATATATAACTAATAAGGCAAACAGCACAACTTATTATGAAAAACTTCGATTTTTCTTTACAGAAAATATTAAGAATCGAAATAACTTTAAAATGCGATAACTCATCGAAAATAATTTTTTCGAACCAAATATCTGAGTTTATATAATTATACAAAAAAGTTAATTATCCGGTAATAAAAGTTTTTAATTATTGAAATTCGAAAATAGAATGTCTGCCTAGTGAGGTTTTTTCTACTGAGGCGATGAATTGTTCAGGAGAAAAGGGGAGCTTAGTCAGCCATTTATTTTCTCATTTCAGTAGAGGAGGTCGGTATTGGCCAGGCGTGCCATGTTTGTTCCCCTCAAGAAAACAAGTAGTTTAGCTTTATTAGCCATAATCTTGACTGAAATGTCTGAAGTCAAATTTTATTGTTATGTCAGTCATAAGATTGTTGTGTAAATTTTCCAAGTGCAGCTTTATTTGTAAGGACTTCTAGAATCAAAATATTTTTAAATTTAATAAATTGAATTCAGAATTAGGCAAAATTTCAATTCTTCAACGTCCAATATTAAAATTTAACTATGGAATTCTTATAAATTAAAAAAAAACAAGCATTCAACGATCAAATTTTGACAAGACACTATTTTTAAAAAACCAAAATTAAAAAAAAAGGAAAGAAAAAGAAGGCGACCACCAAATCCCCTTCCTTATTTTTTGGATTGTCTTTTTATATTTCTGTTTTTTCAAATCATTGGTGTTTTTAAAAATTTTTTTTGCATTAATTGTGTTTTGATTTAAAAAACATAAAAATTAAAAAAAAGGAAGAAAGGGTATTTAGAGGTTGCCTTCTTTTTCTTTCATTATTTTTTTTAAATACATTTTAAAAATAAATTGTGAATCAATTTTCAACAAATTACATGAATTTTCCACTAAAAAAGATAAATTGCGTACCAAAAATGGAATAGTTACATTTTCAATTAAAAACAAGAATAAAAAAAAATTATTTCAACAAAATAGTTACATTTTCAACCAAAGAAAGAAATTTTCAACGAAAAAGATGACTTTTCAATCTAAAACATTAACATTCTACCAAAAAAGTCGAATTTTCAACAAAATACAAAAAAAATTTTAACCAAAAATTGAATAGTTACATTTTTTATTGAAAAAGCTCATTTTTATAGAAAAAACGAATTTTTAATCAAAGAGATGAATTTTGTAATTTGCAATTTTCAATAAAGTACATGAATTTTCAACTAAGAAAATTAATTTTCAACCAAAAATGGAATATTTATATTTTCAGTTGAAAAAATTATTTTTCATACAAAAAAATTTAACAAATAGTTCAATTTTCAACCAAAAAGATAAATTTATAACAAAGGACATGAATTTTTAACTAAAAAAGATAAATTTTCAACAAAAAACATAATAATCGAACTTTTTGTTAAATTAATTAATTTTCAACGAAAAAAGAAGACAAATTATTAACAAAGAGCATATTTCCATCCATATAGTTGGATATTCAACTAAAAAAATTAAATTTTCAACTCAAATTGCAATATTCAAATTTGCACTGAAAAAATTAATTTTCTTAATAAACGATTTTTCTATAAAATAGATAAATTATCATCTAAATAAATAAATTTTTAAACCAATATATGAATTTCTAACAAATAAAATTAATTTTCTATAAAAAGAGACGAACTTTCAACAAAATACATGAATTTTAAATCTAATAGTTCAATTTTAAAGAAAAAAAAAATTTTCAACCGAAAATAGAATAGTAAAAATAATAATGAAAATTACAAAGAGATTAATTGACAACTAAAATTATAAATATTCAAACAACAAAATAAATTTTTAAGAAATCAGTCCTACTTTTAACCAAGTAGTTGAATTTTCGACTAAAAAGGATTAATTCTCAATAAAAATTTAATTTAAATAAAAAGCAGTTAAATTTGAGAGAAAAAAAGAAATTTCCACAAAATAGTTAAATCCTCAACCAAAAAAGATTAACTTTCAAACAGAAAGACGAATTTTCAATAGAAGAGTTGATTTTCAACCAAGAAATATTTTTCAGTCAATAAAGAAAAAAAATTCCATAATGTTGAATTTTCAAGCCAAAAAGGATGACTTTAACAAAATTGTTGAATTTTCAACAAAATAATTAAATTTTCAACCAAATAATAAAATTTTTAAACACAAAAGATAAAATATCACCTAAAAATTTAAAAGTAAACTTTTTAAACAAAAAGAAATAACTTATATCAAAAAATAGTTAGATTTTCCTATTGGAGAAAAGACGGGAATAGGGGAAAAACTGTGTGGCCTACGATGAATAAATAAGAATTTTAATAATTTATAGATTAAAGAATAATAATAATAAATAATTTTTTTTTAATATTTCTTTAAAACTGCGTCTTATTATTAATAATTTAAAAAAATACATTTTAATATCATTAAAATCATCAAAGTCATGATAGTTAAAAAAAAGGACCAAAATTTTCCATTTAGAATATTTAGTTGAAAATTCACTTTTTTGTTTCGAATTGGACTATATTGTTGTGAATTCAATTTTTTTATCTGAAAATTTCACAATTCCATTTTTGGTTTGAAAGTTTATTTTTTTAATTGAAAATTCAACAATTTTGTTGAAAATTTGTTTTCTTTTAGTAGAGAATATTTACAAGTTTTGAGAACATCCAAACCTAATTCAAAACTGGAAAAGATTTTGAAAAATATAAAACTAAATTTAGATTTTTGAAGATTTCGAAATAAAATTGTGAATCTTTTTAAGAATCTTTAAAGGTTTTAAGAAAATAAAATAAAATTCCTTAAGTTTGCTGGGAAAATTTAAAATTATATTTTATTTTGAAAAATTAATTTTAAGAGAATATTCAAAGAGATTAAAAAAAAAAATTTAAATGATATATGACAATTGAACAATTAATAATTTAGAAAATAATCAAGTAAGTTAAAAATATATTTCGAAGTTTTCAAAAGATTCCAAAATAATTTTATACGTGAAAAGATTTCAAAACATTTAAATTTGGTTGGGCCGACCAAATATTTTGATTTCCATATGATAAACTTATTCGGTTACACCAAAAAAATTTTGAAAATTCAACTATTTTTTTTAAAAGAAATTTTTTTCAAAGTTAATTTTTGAAATGAAAATGTAACTATTCCATTTTTAGTCCAAAATTAAACTTTTTAAATTTAAAATTCAACTTTCTTTTCGAAAGTTGAACTACTTTATTAAAAATTAATTTTTTTTTGTTAAAGATTAATCTCTTTGGTTGAAAATTTGGTTGAAAATTCATTTTTTCTATAGAAGAATAATTCTGTTTGGTTGAAAATTAATCTGGTTTTTTTATTGTAAATTACTTTTTTAATTGAAAATTCATCTATTCCAGTTTTGGATGAAAATTAATATTTTTAGTTCAAAGTTTATATATTTTATTAAAAATTCGTCATTTTTTGTAGAAAATTAATATTCTCATACTTTTCTTGTTGAATTCACCTGTTTCTTATCTAAAATTAAAATCTTTTTCGTTCAAAATTCGTTCCTTTTTTGGTTGAAAATTAATTTTTTTTTACTGAAAAATTAATTAATTCTCCTTGAGGATTCAGAATTTTAGTTGAAAATTTATATCTTCGGTTAAAAAATTTAACTATTTTGATTAAAATGTACAATATTTTCTGGTTGAGATATGTATCAACAATTACATTTTTCGTTGAGAATTCATCTTTTTGGTTGAAATTTCAACTATTTTATTGAAAACCCGTTTTTTTGTTCAAAAGTTAATTCTTAAACTTTTTTTTAATATTCCATTTTTGGTTTAAAAATTGATCTTTTTAAATTAAAACTTCAACTTCTTAGGTGAAAGTTGAACTAAATTGTTTAAATTTAATTTTTTTGGTTAAAGATTCATCTCTTTAGTTGAAAATTTGGTTTAAAATTGTTTTGTTTTTTTGTAGAAGATTAATCTTCTTGGTAGAAACTTCATCTTTTTTTTTATTAAAAATGCAACTGTTTGATAGAAAGTTAATCTCGTTTGGTTGAGGATTCAACTATTTTCTTGAAAATTCACTTGTTTTAGTTGATTTCAACAGTTTTTGGTTCAAAATTAAAATTAATATTTTTAGTTCAAAGTTTATGTATCTTGTCAAAAATTCGTCATTTTTTGCAGAAAATTAATATTCTCATACTTTTTTTTTTGTTGAATTCACCTGCTTCTTATTTAAAATTAAAATCTTTTTTGTTCAAAATTAGTTTCTTTTTTGGTTGAAAATGATCTTTTTTTGCTGAAAATTGATCATCGAAGTTGTATTATTTTTAGAAATATTTCTGGCAAAAGTTTAAGTTAAAAAGTTATTCTTTTTGGTTAAAAATTCAACTGTTTTGTTGAAAATTCGTCTTTTTGGGTTAAAAAATCAAGTATCATTGTAGAAAATTGACTTCTTGTTTGAAACTCATATTTTAATGTTGAATAGTCGAACTAAAATCTTTTTTTTATGAAAATTGAATTTTTTTTAAATTTGATTTAAAAATTCATCTATTTTAGTAGAAATTTCGTCTTTCTTGATAATTTAAAATTTAAGTTCAAAAGTTATTCTTTTTGGTTAAAAATTCAAATGTTTTGTTAAAAAATCGTCTTTTTTGGTTGAAAAATCAAGAATCAGTATGTTCGTAGAAAATTGACTTCTTGTTTAAAACTCATATTTTAATATTAAATAGTAAAACTAAAATCTTTTTGTGGATGAGAATTCAAATTTTTTTTAAATTTGACTTTTTGATTTGAAAATTCATCTGTTTTAGTAGAAATTTCACTCTTCTTGTTGATAAATCACTTTTTCATTGAAGATTCATTATTTTTAGTTAAAAATTCATCTTTTTGGTTGAAAGCTGAACTATTTTGTTGAAAATTGATTTTTTTAAACTGAAAATTCAATTGCGTGGGTACAAGCTGAACTACTTTGTTGAAATTGTTTTTTTAGTAAGAAGGTTTATCTCTTTGGTTGAAAATTGACCTACTTGTATTAAAAATAAATTTTTTTTTCTGAAAATTCATATTTTCT
Source organism: Andricus curvator (assembly GCA_932195095.1). Taxonomy (NCBI): domain Eukaryota; kingdom Metazoa; phylum Arthropoda; class Insecta; order Hymenoptera; family Cynipidae; genus Andricus; species Andricus curvator. The sequence goes on from CAKNYM010045348.1 coordinate 61,567, forward strand.
GATTAAAAATTCAATTTTTACATAGAAAACTCGTATTTTGGCTTGAAAGTTCAACAATTTAGGTAAAAATTTTTCTTCATGACTGAAAAATCTTTATTTCTTAAAAATTCGTCTTTGTGATTTTAAAATTAATTTTTTAAACGAAATTTCATATTTTTTGGTTGAAATATCAACTATTGCACTTTTTTGTTGAAAATTCATGTTTTTAGGTTGCAAATTCAATGATTTTGTGGATAACTCGATTATTTTGTTGAAAATTCTAGTATTTTGTTGAAAATTTTATTATTTTGTTGAAAATTTAACAATTTTCTTAAAAAGACATCTTTTTTTTTTTGCAAATTCAACTGTTTTGTTAAAAATTCGTCTTTTTGGGTTAAAAATTTAACACTTTTCATATAATATTAACCTTTTGTATAAAATTCATATTTTGTTGCTGATGAGTCTACTGAAATCTTTTTTAGATGAAAAATATTTTTTCTGAAAATTTGTCTTTTTAATTTAAAAGTTCATCTTTTTTTAGTACAAATTTTGCATCTTTATTGGATAAAAATGCAATTGTTTTTCTGAAAATTCAACTATTTCCTAGAAAATTTACTCTTTTTTTTTTTTTTTTTTTTGTTAAAAATTTATTTTTCTTGAATAAAAATACAACTGTTCGGTTTAAAATTCAACTCTTTTTTGAAAATTTATTTTTCTGATTTCAAAATTCACATGCTGTTTTGTTGAAAATTTAACTATTTTATAGAAAATTTACTTTTTGTTTAAATTTAATATTTTGGTGTTGAAAATAGAACTTAAATCTTTTCTGGATGAAAATTCAACTATTTTTTTTTAAATTTGTTTTTTTTTTAAATTAAAAATTCATCTGTTTAAAGAGAAATTTCATCTTTCTTGGATAAAAATGCAACTGTTTGGTTGAAAATAAAACTATTTTGTTAAAAAGTCATACTGTTGGTTGAAAATTCTACTTTTTTGTTAAAAATTTAAATATTTCTTAGAAAATTGACTCTTTGTTTAAAATTCATATTTTCTTGTTAAAAAATGAACTGAAAGCTTTTCTGGATAAAATTTCGACTGTAAAAAAATTTGTCCTTTTTTTATTAAAAATTCATTTGTTTTAGTACAAATTTCATCTTTCTTGGATGAAAATTCCACTATTTCTTAGAGAATTCAACTATTTCGTTAAAAATTCGTCCCTTTTGGTTGAAAAAATTCGTCTTTTTGGATGAAAAATTCAATTTCGTTCATAGAAACTTATTTTTTGTTAAATAATTCATATTTTGATCTTGAAAAGTCAACTGGAATCTTTTATGGATGAAAATTCAACTATTTTTTCAAAATCTGTTTTTTTTTTTAAATAAAAATTCATCTGTTTTAAGCGAAATTTCATCTTTTTTGGATAAGTAAGTACGGCCCCTTAGTGGGTAAGATCATCAGACCGGCAATCTGAAAGACCTGGGTTCGGATCCCAGCGGAACTTAAGAAAATTTTTTCACAAATTGAAAAATCAATTAAAAAAATTGATTTTTAGATGAACAAAATTAATATCAGATTATTTAATACACTTATCTGGTCGATAACCATAACATCAATAATAAAGAATCATATTCTCTGAAACATCTCTCTTTGAAATTTTTAAACTGGGTCACTGCATTTTCATTAAATTTCAATAAAAAGGTCTTGAATTCTTACAATTAAGTCAGAAATTAAGTGGATGTTGGAAAATGTAAAAGAGATAACACATGAGGACTAGCAAAGATGGATCAACTCAGGTACCTACTTTTAAAATTATGGATTTTCTAAAAATACGCAACCTTGTACAGGGGGTGGAGTGGGAGTTTGATGTCAGATGGGGTCAGAGTTAATTAGTCAAATGAAAAAAAGCCTTGTGAAAGAAATCCAAGTCATTCTTTAAAAATAATTTTTTTCTATCCTTGATTCTTATGCTTAATTCAACATCAGATGCAAAAAATAGGAATAAACATTATTATAAATAATATTTCCCCTCACGTCCCCTATTACCCCTCACCACACTTCTCCTACTCCCTTTCCCTTCATTTCTCCTCACTTTCCCAGTTCCTATTTCCCATACTTCCCCTCCTCTCACTTTCCCTAATTCTCCT
>CAKNYM010045350.1:0-45864 GCA_932195095.1 Andricus curvator
CTGAGATAACCACGAAAAAAGAGAGGCATGTTTCTTAATTCAATTTTAAAAATTATATGTGGATATATTTTAATTATTCAGCGATGTTTTGTTGTACACTTTTGTTTGCTGAATTATTTAAACGTTCTAATATGATAATGTTTTAATGACTTAGCGATGTTTCTTAATTCACAAATTTACAAAAATGGCCGTGAAATGAGTATTTGAACTCAATTTTTCAAAATGACATGTACACATGTTTTAATTATTTAACAATGTATTTGGCCACGCTCTTCTTTTTCTATGCAAATTCATTTAAACATTCCAGTGCAAATACATATTTATTGATTTTTATATTGAAAACTGAGAATCGGATCAGAATATGATTTTTTAAATTATTGGTATTAATTTGTTAATGATTTAGCTATGTATATTGATGCTTAAATTTGAAAAAATGGCCGTGAAAGTACCCGCAAATGTCATTGTACAAAAATCCTGTTTTTTTAAATATATTAAATTACATAACATGCACTTGAAATCTTCAAATGATATCTCGCCATATACTATTATTAATAGTAATAGTAAATTTTACGTTACATGTATTCACTGAATACATTCTTGGAGAATATAATTTCAGCACGAATTTTATTGTTAAAAAAATTTCAACAAATAAATAGTTATTCGAAAATTGAGTGAATGAGAAAAATTAATATAAATGTTAGCGCGCGCTTGCGCGCGCACATAATAGTCTAGTATCTTATTAAGTCACTAAAATAATGCAGAAAATTATCTTTAAAACTAGTGCAAAGAGATTTGAAAATATGAATTGCTTTTTGATTTATTAACATTTTTCGGAAACATTAAAATTTGTCTTTTTTTTAATAACTCCTAATAAAATTAATATATTGCTTTCAATTTAAGACCATTAGGCGCGTAATTTTATCAGATTTCGTGTAGTAACTAGAAGTAAATTTTTAGTTAAATATTTTTAAAACTAGAGTGCTTTTATAAAGTATTGAAAACGATATGTCTAGAAACTTTTGCATAGTAGTGTATTACATTATCTTATAAACTATCCACTCTAGGTATATTCTATTTCTCTAAAATTAAGATCTATCACTTATATCCCGAAAACAATAATTTTCCACGATTTTAAGAAAAATATCATTCTTAAACAAATAATGATTGTTTGCATAATTAAAAATTATTCACAAAATACTTGGAAACTCGTCCCTTAACAATTAAAAATAATACTTGTTAAAAAAATCCAAAGAATACCGTTTTTAGTATAAATTTAATAGAAAACTGCTATTTTGCAGTTTTTGGGTCACTTTCCAAGCACAATAACAATGGCTTGAAAGGGGGGTGGGGAGTCAAAATTAAAACTTACTGGGTGGAAATTATTCTTTGAACATGCGTTAAGAGGTTCTATTACTTTAATTCACAAAAAGTTTATAACAAGTAGTTCTTTTTCCCATTTTTTTTTTAAATCAAGCTTTTCCCATTTAAAATCCCATGTTAATTTCAAAGGCTCGGGGGCACGGGTTAATTTTGACAAAAAAAGAAAACAAGAAAAATGTTGAGTTGATAAACTGTAAATATAAATTAAGTATTTATTTTTAAAATTGAACTATATTTCGACTCTTTAATTATAGAATAATAATAGAATTGATTTTATAAGACGATTATGAATCTGTTTATAATTAAATAATTCTATAGATTTTTACGTTAGAAATTGAACTATTTTAATGCGAAAGCCTTAGTAATTAATGAAATGTGTGCATCCGATTGAAACTTCAAAATCTTTTTTCAATTCTCAAAAACATTTTGATTAATATATTCATAATTAAATGCTTTTATTCAATTTCAAATTCTATTTAAATATTATTGCATTCTAAAATACTCCATTGTTTAAGCCAGTTTGAAAATTTGTATTTAAAACATTTTTGTTTCAATATTTAACAATATTTGACTGTTTATTTAAAATAAGAAATTATAAATCAAACATTCAAAAATGAACTAAAAAACATGGAATTATTTAAAATAAAATAAACCTCAAATCGTTCGAATTTCAGGGTGCTGAATGTAAACTTTAAAATTTTCATTGTTTGATTTTTTGTATTTGTAAATGACATTTTTCAATTTAGATTTATCAAGAAACAACTTATAATCACTAAATTGTAGTGTTTTTAAGTTAAAATAGTTTGAAAATGATATAATTTTGAACACTTACAAATTTCTCTGAAAGAACTCTGGGCACGCTTTGAGGTTCGCTATATCTGTTATAATAAATTTAAAATAAGAAAGTAAAAATGAAATATTCAAAAATAAACAAATTGAAATTGAATTATGTTAAATAAAATAAGGTTCGAATCATTAACATTTCAGAGTGCTGAATGCAAACTTAAAAATTTGCATTGTTTCATTCTTTTTAATTTTCAATTTATGAGTGACATTTTTGAATTTGAATGTTTCAATAACAGTGTAAAATCCTTTAATTGCAGTGTTTCAACCTAAAATTGTTTAAAAATTATATAATTTTGAACACTTAAAAAATTTATTGATTTATTCTTCAAACTACTTTATTTGCGCACCGATATCAGTTCTCTGAAAGAACACATTGTGTCGCACTTATGTTGCGCATCTACATTTAGAATTAGGCTAATTATATTTTATGGAAAAGAATATTAAAAATTGAAATTTCATTATAAAGAATTAATTATTATGACACTTATCATTATTATTACACATCTAAGTACTCAAAAATTATAAGAAAAATATTGAAAATTGTTTTTTTGTTCAAATTAGACACATCATATTTTCCTCCTGTTTGTAAATGATTTACAATTGTTTAAACAATTATTATTTGTTTGAGAGAGAGAGGGAGTGAGAGAGAGGGGGGGGGGGAGAAGCAAGCAAGCCTCCGGTCTGTGACATGAGACACAGCGCGTGTGTCAGAGGCTTGCGTTACACTTTCTGGTCGTGGTTTCATTTGAATCAGGCGCGACTCCCCATATCGAGAGCTAAGATGTTTACACATCAAAAGTGAAGAAGTACAGTAAATTTTTTCAGATTTATCCGATGATTAGATTAGCTTAAAATTGCAAAAAAAAAAACAAGTGCCTTCGAATAGTTGATACGAAATCTCATTACGGTTGGGGGCAGTCTTTACATGGAAACCCGGTGAGACCCTTTTATCTTTTTTGGTTAAACATGTAACTGTTTTGGTTAAAAAAATCTGTATTGTTTGAGGATTCAACTATCTCGTTAAATACGACTATTTTTAATTAAAAATTAAATTTTTGTTTTGTTTCAAATATCAACTATTATATTTCTCTTAGAGCATGAATAATTTTTTATGGAAAATTCAACTACTTGATTAAAAATTGAACTCCTTTTTTGAACATTTTTTTTGAAGATTCTTCATCCAAATGGAAATTTTAACTATTTTGTTGACAAATTATTTATTTTGTTGAATATTTAACTGTTTTGTTGAATATTTGTCTCTATGGATAGAAAGTACGTCCTTTTGAATTGAAAATTCAACTGTCTTCTAAAAAATTTGGATTTCTGTCATGAAGATTCGATTATTTAGTAAAAAGTTCCACTGTTTGTATTTGAAGTCAATTATTTTTTGTTTAAAAATTCGATTCAAAATTGGTATCTTTTGCTTGAAAGATCAACTATTTGGCTGTAAATGCAACTGTTTTGTGTAGAAAGAATTTTGGTTGTTTGTTGAAAATTCAACTGTTTTGTTGAAAAAGCATAATTATTTTGGTGTGAAATTAATTTTTTCAGGTTCAAAAGTCCACTTTTTTCTAAAACATTCGACTTTTTAGCCTGAAAACTCAAAAACTCTTTCTTTAGAAAATTATTTTTTTGTTAAAAAATGATTCTTTTTTGTTGAAAAATTTAACTATTTTTCTGAAAATGCAATATATTTCGACTTTAAATCTTAAGCGTTTCATATTAAACTCAACATGGTAAGTATGTATTATTTTATTTAAAAGAATTTATTTTTCTATTATTTCCCTATTTTCATTAAAAATCACCTTATAGTAAGAGAAATTCTGTAAATTTATTATGGAACATCTTTTTTTATTGTCCTATATATATATAGTGTACTTTAACTAAATTAATTGAACAATTTCAGTACTTGCGGAATTCAATGAAAAAAATAAAAATTATTAAAATATTATCAGATATAAAATATAATAATAATGATTGCCTTATGAAAAAATTCTTTTACAATAAAGTAATACCTTCATAAAAGCAGGTCGTATTTTAAAAATAATCCGCGTTAGAGAAATCGATAGGATTTCTCACATTTTAAAACTCAGCTGTGAAACAGAGAGATAAAAGTCCAATTCTGCTAGATATAAAAACTTGAAAAAAGTGTGAAAAGTATTGGAAAAAAATGAAATAGTAGGAGTTACGGGAAGTGTTGGCAGTCAGCTATACTAGATCTAACTAAAACGTTCCATTTTATAAAGAATGACAATGAATTCGGATCAGACTTTAAAAAAATTATATTTTACTGCATTTCGTGAGATTCGTCAATTCACAAGCACAATAATTAATTAAATATTTTTAGAACGGAATAATGCGAAATCTTGTGATGTGTTCATACTCATTTTATGAGCATCAAATACCAACAATACCGCCCTACTTTTGTAGGGACCAGAAAAAAGGTCGATTCCAGAGTAAACAGTTCTAGTTAAAAAAAAAAAAATGAAAATAAAAAATTCCATTTTGCTGTTAAACTGTGCAAGATACAAAAAATAATAAATTGACAAAAATTGTTAATCAAAAAAATACAATATACAAATTTATTTTTAATTTTTTTATAGGACGAATAGTTTCTGTTTTAATCGTAAAAATAAAATGAAAAATTCAATTTCCTTCAATTTCTCTACATTCACTCAAATTTAATTTAATTCGTTGTTTACATTTTTTCAAATTTAATTAAATTGTGTTGAAGTTGCCCTGAATTCCGTTTATTCCCATTTTACTCAATTCAAAGAAAAATTTTTTTATTAAAAAAATTTTTATGAACCATAAACACTTTTTAGAAAAACACGTACTGCAGCAACAGAGTAACCATAATGAAGTACTCTCGTTGACCAAATAATGTTAGGTCCTCAATAGGCGTGTACATTAACTTTCTATTGCGGCGTATTTTGCCGAAAATTTATTTTTCAACTTGTTCATCGCTATGGTCGTTACATCCTTACGAAAAAATATTATAGGAAATTCAGTATAGGCCTATAATGAGTTTCCTACTTTAGATTTCTTATAATTTTCATGCGATTCTCGAAAAATTATTTTTAACAATCGCTATAAAAAACTCAGTGTAAAAATAAATAATTTTTGAAATATTAAAAGAAGTGACGCTAAAAATAAAGAAACTACAAATAAATGATTGATTCATTTACTTATCATAGAATTTCAAATGATTTTTAAGGATTTCCACGGATTTCAACGATTACAGGTGATTTGAAGTAACATATAAAATTTTAAAGGATTTGAAACTTTTAAGTTATTTTAAAAGATTTCAAAGAATTTCCTAGGATTTTCAAAAATTTGAAGCTTGACTTTAAGGGATTTCTGGAGAATTATGGACAATAAATTAAATTAAATGAAATTTACAGGAATTCCTAGCGATTCCAAATATTTCTAGGGATTTCAAAGTATTTCAAGAAATAGCGGAAACTTTAGCGGAATTGATTGAATCCCCTTTAAGTGCGATTCTTGTTCAGAAAACTTTAATGAATAAGTTTAATTTGATTCATGTTCAAGGTATATCAAATGATTTCTACTTATTTGAATAGATTTTACGATTATATGTTCATATACTTTAAAAGATTCGAAAGAATTTCAAAATCTTCAAAAATATAATGGAAAGTCAATGAATTTTGTATAATTTTAAAGATTTTGAGGGATTTCTTCGAATTTCAACAAATTTAAGGCCATGTGCTGAGTGGGTCACGTGACCAGATTCCTACCTTACCGGCACTTTTTTTATTTCCTAACTTATTTTCACACGAAGCGCCACATCGAGTTGAAAATTTGGGATACTAAATAAGAAGCACTAAGAAAGGTGGGTCTCTTCCTGAATTTTTATAATTATGAAAAAAGTTTTAATTTGTAAATAATTTTTGTTTGCTTTTTTCAGGTTTATTAAAATTTAGGACCAGACCCATCTTTCTTATTGCTTCTTATTTATTGTCCTAAATTTTCAACTCGATGTGGCTATTCGTTTGAAAATAAGTTAGGAAATAAAAAAAGTCTCGGTAAGGTAGGAATCCGGTCACGTGACCCACTCGTCACATGGCCTTAAGCGATTTTATAGAGCTTTCACTTGTTTTAAAGGATTGAAGGTGTTTTAAAAGATTCAAAGTGTTAACAGAATCTAAAGAGTTTCAATAGATTTTAAGAATTTCAAAGTGTTTTAAAGAATTTTGTAGTTTTTTAAAGATTCCAAGGAATTTAATAGAAATCCACAAGATTTAGGAGTTTGATAGGACCTCCAAGTATTAAGAAGATTTTACGCGATTTCACAAATTGCAAGGGTTTTCTAGAGAACATTCGGGAATACCTTTAATTTATTTTATTACTGAAAGAATTTTAAATGACTTCCACAAATTTCTATTTCGTTATAGAAGAATTATTATAGACCTATACTGATTTTCCCATAATATTTTTTCATAAGAGCAGTTTGCAATATTGAATGAAAGTCGCATATTAATTTTTTGTACTCCTTAATCAATTTTTGAGATTTTTTAAATATAACATAGTATTATTAATGATATAATAGTGATAATATTTGTTAAAAATACCTCATCAGCCGTTTAAAAGACAAAGTGGTATATATATAATATTTTTGAAATACTAATAAAATAAATATTTTTTGAAAATTTGAAGTCTGGGCAAGACAGTATAAGCCTTAAATCATTTTGCTTCTAGGATATTTTCACAAGAGAATAACAAGCACAATTTTTTTATCTATTTCCAAAAAAGAGAGACTGGGGTATTGACGAAAAATTAAATTCTCGAGCATGATAGTGCATTAACTTTTTATTGTAGTCACCAGTTATTTGTAAAATTTGGATCCTACTTCGGATCACGGGCAATATTATATGTTAGTTTTTCATTTTTATAAATTAAATTAATGGTATGGACGCAAGTCGTATGAAATAACTGTTTTAAATTTTTTGAGATTAGGCAATTCTTGCCTAAGGAAGACACCTTTATTTCTTCTTGAGTCATGTCTTCAATCGCTCCACTGTCCATGTTTATTTTCACGCGTTTTGAAGTCTTTCCAGAATTGTATCTCATTCTATATATTCCGCGAAGAAATATATATAATATCTCTCGAATATTGCAAAGACGTCACCATTCGACGTTGATGGTAACATTTTTTCTTCGGTTGGCATAGGCTCACCGACGTTATATCTTCCTTTCAATTGATTTGGTTTATCATGAGAAAAAGTGTATTTTCGAATTTTGAATCGCAGGTTCGGATTCGTGTTGGGAATTAGCTGAACAAATTTAACTTGCTCAAGTTTATATCCAGGTACGCTTAAAGAAGGGTGTCTGGCAGGAGGAGACCTGGACCTGACACGAAGAGAAGTTTCAGAAGAAGGAAACCTCGACCTGGTGCGAAGAGGAAACTCGACTTTAGGAGGACACCTGACTGGAGAACCCAAAATATGAGGTCTGAAAGAAGGAAGAGACCTTTCAGGAGCATGATACCAGGAAGGAGAATTAGAAGGTCTGGAACGAGGAACCACTGGAATAGGTTCGCCATTAGGTAAACATTCGAACGGTGAACTCAATTCTGCAACAAGAAACAGAGGCACTGATGTATCGAAAATATAGTATTCTTCTTGACCAATAAGGTTAGGTACATAATAGACGCATACTTTAATTTTCTATCATGGCAGATTTTGTCAATCAAATATGCTGGAAGAAAAAATTATATTTCTGCCTTACTTGACGCTATTTTTCATTTCTCCGCCTACATGCATTCTGAGTTAATAGAACCCAATAATAAAATCCAAATATTTTCTGATCAAACTCAATTTCTTTGTAGAAAATTTAACTACTATGTCAGAAATTAATTTTGTTGGTTTAAGATTCATCATTTTAGTTGAAAATTTATTTTCTTTGTTGAACATTTCACTATTTTTTTGAAAATTTATTTAATTCAAAAATTTATTCCCAAGAATTTTATTCTGCTATTTTCTTGAAAAATATTCTTCATTCCCTTATTTTGGAGGCATTCTGGCATGTGAAGCCTGTTACTGATACAGTTAAAGAAGTATTTTCCCTTTTTCTTGTAAGTGGGTGTGAGGGAAAGCATAGAGAAGGTGTGCAGTCCGAAATTTAAACAATTTCAGGCCCCGAATTCCTTGCAAATATTTTGTACATTGAACTCCATTCAAAACTATTCAACACATATGACGGTTGTAATATGTTTGGATTTATTATTTTTCTTAGTAACAATTCTTCTTATATAATACCTTCCAATCCCTCCAAAAGAAACAGTCAGATTTACGCCACCCCCTTTTTAACCTAAAATCTTCTTACGTAATTTGTGCCGTACTAATGTAGACACTTTTCTAATTTCATTATTTTTAAAACACACATATTCATACTCATTTCAGACAAACTCACGTAAGGTTCAGAATGAATGCAATTAGGATAGAATGTGGATTAGGTATGCAAAATTTTTATTGGTGCAAACCTTAAAATGGTACTTTAAATTATAGATATATCATATTATTATATTTATCAACAGAATTGAGGATAATCGCTATGGATAAGACTAGCACAGAAAAAACGAAATGTAATCTTTACAGCGATTTTAGAGTAATCTTTACTCGCAACAAACATTAACTTCACGTGGTAAGATTTACGCACCACATTGTAAATGGTTACCATGTCAAATCTACTGAATCATGTTTTGTTTCGATGCGAAAAAATTCAACTTTATCTCCTTGAAAATTACCCGGAACAAAAATTCACTTCTGTTTTTTCTGTGAGAGTATAAACAATTCTGATCTTTTCTAATTAGAAAAAAGTAATGAATATATCAGTGAAGAATTGGATTAACAATGTAACTGATAATATTCTTGTGCTTCATTGTATTTAAAAATACATATACCCTATCGTCATTATCTCGCAGATTATACGCGTCAAGTTTGTTCCACGTCGGATATTTACATTTCATTAGAGTCAGTTTCAAAGAATAAAATGTGGTTACTAAACTCATTAAAACTGATATCACAATTTACATAATCTTTTATACTTTCGTTAAATCGGCTGTTATCATGAAAACTTTATATCGTGCCTACTGTAACCGATCATTTTAAGCTTCGAAAAACTTATATAAATTCTAAAAAGAATTTGAAAGATGAATTTCATCCTTTCATACTTTCTATGTACAACAAAACGAAATCATATTGATTTATTAATGATTATTTTGTAAACATGTACCAAATTCAATATTTTAATCGTAACAAAAACATATGGATTACTCGATAACTACGATAATTTGAATCTTCAAAATTGATTTCAATAGTTCAGACGGGAACATTTTCTTCCCCGGTGATGATTCCTTTTCATAACACATTTGTAGGTGATGCGGTTTAACCGCAGATCGATAAAAAATTCCTGTTGCAGTTCTAAAGTTTGCTACGGGAAATACGTCATCACTTCCAGGGAAGACTTCTTCAATAATTTCCAGTGGCCAGGATGCTCGTCGTATATCATTATCTTTTATGAAAACAATTTCCCTTCAAGAAGAAATTTGCTAAAAATTGCGATACACGCCATGGTTTTTGTGAAATCATATACTTTGCATGATATTTTCTATTAGACGTTTCCAACATGCTTCCATATGAGGAGATTGTGAAGGGTTGAAGTGCTAATCAAATTCCCAATTGACTATTTCGTCTTTTATTCTACCTCGATTCAAATATTCGAAAGCATTGAGTAACGCTCTGTTGGCCGATTTTGAAATTAGTTTCATTGTTAAAGATCGAGCAATTTCAACCTGTATTATTTGAATTCTTTTGGTAATATCCCATAAGAGGCCGTGCAGGCTTGAAATGTCTCTTCTTAAAAAAATATTGCATTCGAAAATATTTTTCTAATGCAAATTTCGTATCTTGGTAATCCAAAATAATCTTAATTGATTACTCACTGTTTCGGTTCCTTGATGTCCATTTCGTTCAAGATGATGTTTTATTATTTCTTTTGAATAATAATTTTTTGTTCGGATTTCAAAGCGATCAGAATTTTCTGAACATTCCTTTGATTTTTAGAACACCAATTTCTTTGTCAAGTTCAAAAAGAAGTTTTTTTTCAGTATTCCGTTCTTGTTTTCTTTTTCTTCTGCTATCACTACGTAGCGCGTCCTCAGGTTGCGGATAGAGGAACGGCCCGTAAGGCTGAACAGCCCCCAAGGTTAACTGCGAATACAAGAATAAGCAGTCGCGGACAGCCGATAGGAGCCAGTCGTGGGTGTGGTGAATCTAGCACTGGTAAAAAATAGGTACACGACAACCATGGCTTGGGGGGACCCACCCATTCGCTATCATACACAATGGGTGGGTTCTGGCAAGCCAAGGTGCCGCGTGTACCCACCTAGAAACTATACCCGAACCAAAACTAAAAATCTTGTAAGGGAAAAATCCTGCTGCCCATTGGACACTGCAGCGATGACACTGCCCGCAAGGGATGTGTGGAATGATTCGCCTGCATAGGGCCAAAGGGGTATTGATGCCAGTAGGCGCGCTGCCTTGCCGGGGGACGTTAGGGTACGAGGATGAAACTGTAATGTGTCTGACGACAAGTTGACATGGTCCTTGTCAGAGTCGGAAAGCTCCCATACTTAGACCTAGGGAGGTATGGGGGTTATCACTCCTGGGACAGTGGACTCACCTACGATCGGAATAGGATCCTAACGTGCGGATTATCTTGAAACTACCATGGCTAACTTGCAAAAACAAAAAACTACAGTTAAAGATCTAAGGGTGGGAACTCTAAACGCGCGTAGTCTAAAAACTGGCCGATTTAGCGAATTTATTAAGATAGCAATTGAATACAAAACTGACGTAATAGCACTTCAAGAAACCTGCTGGTCGGGCGATTTCGCGTCAATTTCTAGGGATAACTATACTTTCTACTGGGGAGGAGCTAAGGGGCAAAGACTGGGGACTGGTTTTCTTATTAATAAAAGAATTTCGCAAGCACTTATCGACATGCAATTCATTAACGACCGATTATCATACATTGTACTAAAGGGTAATTTCAGCAAACACGTATTAATCAATGTGCACTGCCCCACCGAGGACAAAGACGAAGACACTAAAGATCTTTTTTATGAAACAATCGAGCAGGTTTTTGACAAGTTCTCAACGTTTGACGCAAAAATAGTATTGGGGGATTTCAACGCGAAAATTGGAAAAGAACCAATGTATAGGCCTACAATAGGATCAGAAAGTTTGCATGACGTCAGTAATGATAATGGAACCAGAGTAATAAACTTTGCAGCTCCAAAGAACCTCGTTGTCAAAAGCACATATTTCAAGCATAAAAATATACATAAGGCCACCTGGACATCACCAGATGGTAATACTCACAATCAGATTGATCACGTTCTAATAGACAGAAGACGTCATACAAACATTCTCGATATAAGATCGTATAGGGGAGCGGATTTAAATTCAGACCATTTTCTCGTGATAGTAAAACTAAGATCTAGGCTAGCGTTAAGTAAGAAAACAAGCCGCACAGAGCCAACAGTTCGTTTCAATATAGATAAGTTCAAAACAGCAACAGAAACATTAAATTACCAAGTTGAGATTTCTAATAGTTTCGACGCTCTCCAAGAACAGAGAGACGATAACAATAATCACGAGGAGGACCCGGAAACCCTGTGGAGCAATACGAAAAAGGCGATAAAGGCAGCCGCGAAACTTACGATAGGTTTTAAGAAAGTAACCAAAAGCAAACCATGGTTTGACGAAGAGTGCAAACTCTGGTTTGAGAAACGTCGGAAGGCCAGACTAAGTAGTTTACAAAATAAGTGCGATCAAACACATAAGAAATATCTCGAGATTAGCAAAAGTACAAATAGGCTCTATAGATCCAAGAAAAGGGAGTGGGAAAAGAATAAAATACTAGCAATAGAAGCGCATAATAAACAAAATAACCCGCGTGAGATGTACAGGGGAATCAATTTTATAAGGAAAGGCTTTCAAAGTAGAACGGAAGTAATGAGGGACGAAAATGGCAATCTAGTAGCCGATGCGACAGAGAGACTGAATTTATGGAAAGATTATTTCGATAAACTATTAAATGTACGCGAAGCCCCCGTTGAAGGTAATCTCGGCGAAATCCACACTGCTGATCTATTAATTAACGATCCTACTGATATAGAAATAGAAATGGCCATAAAGAAGTTGAAAAATAACAAAGCCGCGGGCATCGATGACCTACCGTCAGAACTGATAAAAAATGGAGGCCCTTGCCTCACAAGGCAAATTTGTAAATTGATACGCGCAGTTTGGAAAACAGAACGCATGCCGGAAGAATGGAATACCTCTATCATTATTCCCATCTTTAAAAAAGGCGATAAAACTAACTGTAACAACTATCGGGGAATTTCACTTGTGCCTTCGTGCTACAAGATCCTGTCTAATGTTATCCTAAGTAGACTAACTCCTTTTGCCGAGGAAATCATTGGGGATTACCAGTGTGGATTCCGCCGAAACCGATCTACAAGCGATCAAATGTTTACAATTAGACAACTGTTAGAAAAGAAATGGGAATTTAATGAAGCAGTACATCAGCTATTTATCGATTTTAAAAAAGCTTACGACTCTATTATACGCGCGCGAATGTACTGGATCCTAGAGTTCTTGGGTGTGCCAAGAAAATTGGTTAGACTTATCGAAATTTGCTTAAGCGGCAGTAAGGGTAGAATACGCGTAAACGGTAGTTTATCTGAAGAGTTTTCGATCCGCGATGGCCTGAAACAGGGCGATGCACTTTCGTGCGTCCTTTTTAACTTAGTTTTAGAATACGTGGTTAGGCAAGTGCAGGCGAATCCGACCGGTGCTACCCTCAATGGGGTAATACAAATTCTTGGATATGCGGATGATCTCGACGTACTAGGGGATGATAAAAAAAACGGTAGCTAAAAATGCAGAAATCTTGATCGCAAAAGCCAAAGAGATTGGCTTGGAAGTTAGCGAATCGAAGACAAAATATATGACCGTCGTCAGGTCCGGACAAAGTAATCAAGACGGGGATCTAATGGCCGGAAATATGAAATTCGAAAGGGTTAACGAGTTTAAATACCTCGGGTCTATTATAACTAGCGAAAATAAGATTAAAACGGAAATCAATGCGCGGCTACACGCTGGCAATGGGTGCTATTATGCAGCAAACACGCTACTAAAATCGCGATTGCTATCTAGAAACATCAAAGTAAGAATTTACAAAACGATAATAATGCCGGTCGTCATGTACGGGTGTGAAACGTGGGCGCTGGCGAAAGGAGAAGAGAATAGATTTAGAGTTTTCGAGAATAAAGTACTTAGAAAAATCTATGGTCCAAAAAGGGACGAAGAGACCGGGGAGTGGAGAAAACTGCATAATGATGAGCTGCACGCTCTCTACGGGTCAGCAAATATTAATAGAGTAATGAAAGCGCGTAAATTAAGATGGGCGGGGCATGTAGCAAGAATGGGCAATGAAAGAACAGTGGCGCAAGTTTTAAGAGGGAGACCGACTGGTAAGAGACCCCTAGGCAGACCGAGAAACAGATGGGAGAAAAATGTAAGGGATGATCTAAAAGAACTAGGACATGATTACTTAAACTGGATGGAGAATGCACAAGACAGAGATGTGTGGCGGTCTCGGGTAGATGAGGCAATGAACTTTCGAGTTCGAACTGCTAATCTATAATAATAATAATATTCTTCAGATATTTTTAGCAACATTTCTTCTGGGAACATTTCTACGATTGTCTAATAGCCCATTCCAGTTCGTTAAATTCCAATCATCCCAATTGACGGTCTGATCTAGAAAATCTTGCGTTATTGATCAATCTTTCTATCCATGCAGTTGTTAAAATACAATGGAACCCAATGCCAGTCAGATGCATTGCTTGATTCTATAATTTCCCTAAATCGTTTCTCAATGGAACTAGGAAGTTTTTTGTCATTTTTTGTTTACAAAAGAGCAGGACTAGAATCGGACTAGTAGGATCGAACTACTATGCTGAAAGAAAAAGGTTGTTGTGACAGTGTAGCCAATCGCATGCCTAAGATTTCTGCCATTAGTTCTAGTCTAAGTCACAGTAAATCTTGATTTATGAAAAGTGGTTCAATTTTATTAAATTGATATGAAAATATGTATTAATATTAAGAAACAAAAGACTGTTTCATTGCTGGATCGTTCTGTTGCATATCAAATTCATATATTCAGATTTAGTTGAAATTTATGGTCAATTTATTACAAATTTATTATTTATTATTATGAATGTATTGTCAATTCCTAAAGTGGAGCTTCTTGTACCTTTGGCGAAAGAAAAACTACGTCTACCCTATTCTCATCTTGAATCCTGACGTAAACTGCTACTATATAAGCTTCTTTACTAACGTCGCAAAATGTATTAATTTGTCGAGATTTTGCTTTTTCTAACGTAAGCTGTCCGAGTGGTAACTTGGACCACTCTATAATCAGAGAGTCGCGTAGATTATGTATGGCGGGTAATTTGACACGGTAGGATATGTTGTCGTTTCCAGATGATAGCTCTCTTTTGAGTGGGGCGAAGGCCCACTCGTTATAATTATCATTGTTTTATTGTGATCCAATAATTGAACTTGCCTTAATTATATCGAACTGAATTTGAACTGAAAAATTGTGATTGATTTCTTTTTGGTAACCTCTCCCCTTGCGTTACCCCTTACTCCGCCACTCTCCTGGAGCTGTCGAGCAATAAAACCATTAACTCCTTCAGAACAATTAAGATTATTCAAAGTATCTCTTTTGATACTTTTAGTTTAGGAAAACTATCTGGCGCCCTTCAGGCAATTCTTGAACTCACTCTAAATCCAAGTTTAGGTACAATTTCGAACAAATATAATAATCGACAAAAAGCAGGTTAGATAATTGCTAGAAGGCTTCGGTTTTTTCTGAAAATGTCATTATTGCTTTGGCTTTTTAGTTATGAACAAATAATTAATAAACATTAGAGAGAATCGTTTTTGAAACAGTGTCTTTCTTTTTTGTGAATATATTTTTCTGAAATAAAACAGATATTTGTAAATTTGATATATGACTTTAATTTTCTTCTCATTAGAGACGAAAGTCAGAAACAATATTCACTACAAATCGTAACAGAGTACCGGAAGAAATTTCCTGACTGCAGTAAGTCTACTTTGTCCCGTGAGATGTTATAATCAATTAATTATTTGATTCAGACCTATTTAATTTCTTTACATGCATGTTATCATCGATGATAACGTATTTCCACCAGGGTTTGAAGGGGAGGCGACTCATAGTGAAATTCCAAATTTTTCTTTTACGCTTCGCAATAAAGTTCGTGTTCTAATTAAAAAAAAAAAAAGTTTACAAGTCATTTACAGACCCACTCCTCCCACCTACTCCATGTACTCCATGTGTTATTATAAACAATAATAATTTATTTAAACTATGAGATTAGTTGAATTGAATTAATTCTCACCTCCCACTAATTGAAAAGTTGATAAAAAGTGAAAAATTATAGAAAAAATTGCAATTTTCTAGCACTATTCTATGAGAATATTGTGATAAATAATAATTCATTATTGGAACAAATATTTAGGTTAAATTTAATTCATTATAGTCTTGCTTTGAATAAAAAGTTGACAATAAGTTTAGAAAATCGGCAAAAACTTAGACTTTCTAACTCTATTCTGGAACAAAATTGCTGAAAACAAGAAAAAGTTGTTGAAACAATTTAAATAAACATCTAATCATCAGTAGAAAATAGCATTTCATGTGTTATGAACAATTTATTTCAAGAAAACGCAAAAAATCATAATTAGGGCCGAAAACACGCAAAACACAATTTTTCACTTACGAGGTTTTTTTGAGACCCTATAAAACAGACTTATGGGGGTGATATTAAAAAAATATGTTTGGATTGTATTCTATGGCTAAATGTGAAGAGAAATTTTGAGTTTCAATTCGATTTATCCAATATTGACGATTCTAAAACGTAATAAATTTAAAATTTAAAATGTTAAATTAAAGCTTTTTCGGGTTTCAATCGTGTGCGAAACTATGAATGTTGCCGACGTTTCGTGAACATTGCAGTTCACTTCTTCAGGGCTGACCTGAAACTGACGTTTCAGGTTATGTTGTTCTTATATATGTATTTTCTAGGATGCCTGTGATTGGCCAGAGCGCCCAATGATGGGGACTGGTCGAACTTGATTGGCCAATCAAGTCTTTTTTTTTAAACCCGGGAGGACGGAAAGCCAAATCGGATTAGTATTATATCCATTGTCCCTATTGATGTTATTAGGGTGTTTCAAGATTTTGATTGCTCCTCTATGTTTTCTTGGAAAGTTATTGCACGTTTTTGCGATGACAGTTGTTTTGTCAAATAAAATGCTATGTCCTGTTTCGATATGATGCTCAGCTACTCCTGATTGCGTGAAATGTTTTAGCCTGACTTCCTCTCATGTTCCTTTAACGTTGACTTACCGCCCTCCCGGTTTCTCCAATATAGACTTTGCCACAAGAACAAGGGATTTTATATATTCCTGGATCACTGAAAGGTTCCTTTTTATCTTTAGGGTTGTTTAGAAATTGTCCTATTTTGTAGTTCCTTTTGTAAGTTATCTTTATCTGTTATGGAGATAGCTCTGTATATAACGGAGTTTATGACCGCTTGCTTTTGAGATGGGTGGTGGTGGGAAGAGGCATGTAGGTATCTGTTTGCATGGGTGGTGTAAAGTAGAGTCAAAGAAATAATATGTTAATAGATGCCAAGAAACAAAACTTTGAATTAGCAGATCAACTTTCATTTTGAGGAAAAACTTTCACAATGAATACTGTTGATCGTTCAACAGTAGCACGAAGACTGGCCCAGACGGCCCACTCAAGCGCGCCTCGCTCCCCCTTCATTTTCCTCGCGCGCTTTCCGATCACCCCCCCCCCACTCTCGCATACTCTTCTTCACTCTCTTTGTTTAAATAATTTGCGTCTCGCTCGCGATTGTACAAATATTGATATTGTTTCACTCACACATTTTATTCATGAATTTTCGCAACTCTTTCACGACTCGAGGCTTCTCAGCTTTGCCCGCAGCCTAAAGACCACAGGAAAACCAAAGGCTTTCCCGCGCTGGTTTAGACCCTCATATCTTGGAGAATTTCTCCCTGGCGGGGTCAATCTCGGCCATAGGTCGGTGCTAACACTTTCCTATGCACGAATGGCTTCAAGGCCACGGTTCCTCTTTTCAGATTTCCCGTGCTCATAGGGTTCAACCGATAACCTCGAGCGTTCAAGAATCATAAAATTCATGAACATTTATTGACGTTTTACAGCTTCTTCCGAATTGTAAATACATATTTATACAGATTCTGTCACATTTGATGCGTAGACATTATAACACTGCCTATCAATTGTAATTAATTTTATCTATTTTGACAAGATTTTCTTTTGTGTTCGCTATTAACAATATTAGAGGGCTCAAGGTTACATTTGATTGGACGCGTGATCTTGTAAAGCTTGCTTGCTCTTTCGATCGATACCTTTTTAATTTCGCAAATAACATTTTTCAACTCAACTATTTTAACTTATATCTAATTGATATCTTTCCATTACAGGTGGGTTGTCTGTAAACTTCATGTCCTAATGTGTTATCAGATCATTTGTAAACTAGTACGTCCAAGAAAGGTAATTTTCCGTTTTGTTCAATTTCCATGGTGAACTTGATATTAGGGTGTATTTTATTGATGAAATTGAAAAACTTGTGTAATTCATCTGGTCCATGTCTCCATATGACAAAAGTGTCGTCAACGTAACGGCGCAAAAATTCCGGTTTGAGCTTGGATTTGTTAAGGATTTTAGTTTCTAGATTTTCCATGAAAATGTTGGCTATTATAGGTGAGATTGGAGATCCCATTGTTGCTCCTGAGGTTTGTTCGTAGAATTGGTTATTGAAAGAGAAGTAGGTATTAGTGAGACAGTGTTCTATTAAAGGTGTCAGATTGGAGGGGAAGTTCGCAAAGGATTTAATAATATCAATTGTATCAGAGATTGGTTCTTTTGTAAAGAGAGATACTACGTCGAAACTCACTAGGATGTCTTAAGGTTGAATATGACGCTGACGATCGGTCTGAGTGGGATGTTGTTTTTGTGGATTTTTGGGAGTCCGTAAAGTTTTGGTGAGATGGGATTAGTAGGTTTTAATTTAGATATTGTTTCGCTGTCAAGTTTTGAGTCTTTTAGAAGGGTTTTTGTTTTGCTGACTATTGTTTTTGTGGGGTCTTTTTTCAGTTTTTATATGTATTGTCAGTAAGAAGGTCCATGATTTTGTTGTTATAGTCTTCTTCATTCATCACTGCTGTTGGCCGTCCTACGCCGTATGTCATTTGCTTTTTCGGGTGGAAGGGTATATATTGTGGATTCCAAATTACTGATGATTTCTTCTTTCGGGATTTTTGAGGGAGCTACTGCAAAATTATGTCTTTTAGATAAGGCTGAAATCATTTCATTGCTGAGATGATGGTTAGAGATCTTTTTTACTGTGTTAGTTAATGGTGCGTGCCTTACTGGAAGTAATTTGTCAAATTTTATTTTTTGTTTTTGAGTGCAAAAATCTTTAATCCGTTGAGATTGGTCAAATGATATGTGGTCCAATGTGGACCAAATGTCAAATCTGAAAGTGTTTGATAGGAAAAGGTGACGTTTTAATAGTTTTTTGGAGGTAGTGTGCAAGGTAAATTTGGTATTTTGTATTCTTTCTTTCAAGAGAAGCAAACTTGTTTTATGTAGAATTGATCTAAAATGGTGGACATATATTTTCAATTTAAATGTACGCAGTATGCACGATATAAAATAAAATATTATTTTTACCATTTACGTTAATTATGCGTATTTTGTCATTTTCATGCTGTATAAAGTCAAAGGTGCAGTTTTCTGACCAACGGGGCTCGGCCATCGCGTATTGAGCGTAACATATATATGATCTTTTGAAACAACACCTCCGCCCCCCCCCGGATACTTATTTTAAAAAAAATCTTAAGCCTGGGTAAATCCTTATGAGCTTATAATCATTTCCCCTTGAAATATTTTTATTAAGAAATAACAAGGACCTTTTCTTTATCTGTTTCCAGAAAAGTGACTAGGGCATTGACGGAAAATTGAAGTCTTGAGAACGATATACATAAACATTTTATTGCCATTACCAGTTACTTATAAGATTTTCATTCTAATTCGTATCACAAGCAATATTAAATATTAGTTTTACAATTTAATAAATTGAATTAATGGTCTGGACGAAAGTCGTCTGCAACTACTGTTCTGAAATTCTTTGATACTGGGTGAATATGTCCTAAGGGAGTTATCTCGATTTCTTTTGAAGTCATATCTTTAATTTCGCCACTTTCCATGTTTATTTTTATTCGTGTTTCAGTCCGATATCCATACACATATCTTATTGTGTATATTCCACGAAGGATGGTATAATTTTTTTCGAATATTGCATAGACGTCACCATCAGCCGTCGATAATACCATTTTTTCTTCGGTTGGCATGGGCTCAAGGACTTGGAATCTTCCTCTCAATTTAATTCGTTCATCATGAGGAAAAGTGTATTTTCGAATTTCAAACCGGAGTTCCGGATTCGTGTTGGGAATCAGTCGAACAGATCTAAGTTCTTCATGATTCAATTTCTGTATACGTAAAGGAAAATCCTTGGTTTGAGGAGACCTAGACCGGACAGGAAGGGAAGACTCTGCATGAGAAGAGCTGGACCTGGCAAGAAGAGGAGGCTCGGCAGGAGGAGGAGATCCGACTGGAGAACCCGGAGAATGAGGTTTGATAGGAGAAAGATGCCGGTCTGGAGAATAATGACTGTCAGAGAAATAAGAAGGTCTGGAACGAGGAACCTTTGCAATAGGGTCGCCATTGGGTAAACATTCAAAATGTGAACTCAACTCTACAACAAGAAACAAAGGATTACATTTACCTAATTTATTCTTCTCCAGCACACTTTACTGATCGGGCATATTTTGCTCTTCAGAAGAGAGAATTACCTAACCTTATTCCTTCAACAGGAATCGTAGGATTCTATACAGGAGGCCAAAAAGTAATGTCACATTCCTCCATGCGTCAAATCCTAAAACTTTTTTCAGGAGGAAAAGTATGAAGCACCGAAATAATATACTCTCATTGACGAAATAAGTTTAGATACTCAATAAGTGCTTTTGTTTTCTGTTCTGAAAGTTGTTGTCGAGGATGAATTTTTAATCTTGCTACTTTAACTTTTTTGTTAAAAATTAAACAATTAGCTTGAAATTTGTTTCTTGACGTAAAAAGATTTTTGTTCAAAAATGCCACTGAAAATTAAGTAAGTCAATTCCTATTAATCTGTTTTGGTTTAGGATTCAACTATTTGGTTAAAAATTCACCTTTTTGGTTTAATTAAACGGCTTCTGATTTGAAATTAAAATGTATTCTGATTGAAAAATTAACTACTATATTTCTCGTTGAGAATTAATCTTTGCTGTTTGAAAATTCAACCACCTGATTGAAAGTTGCACTAATTTGTCAAAAAATGCTTTTTTGCTGAAAGATTCATCGTTTCAGTTGAATATTTATATCTTTCGAGAAAAATTAAACTATATTCGTGAAAACTCGTTTTTTGGGTTGAAAATTGATTCCTTGACTGAAAACTTAACAACTCAATTTTCGGTTGAAAAGTTAATCTTTTAAGTTGAAAATTCGCCTTCTTGGTAGAACATTAATCTTCTTTGTTTGAAATTGTTCCTTTTGGTTGACATATCCACTATTTGGTTTATATTTGATCTATTGTGTTGAGAATGCAATACTTTTACTTGAACTGTTAGGCAATTAAAGCAATTCAAATTGAATTTAATGAAGTACCTACATTAATATTACTCCAGAGAATTTATTTTGTTATTTTCGTAGAAAATCTCTTTATTTTGGAATAGGGTCAATGGCTGAATCATGGGTCAACATTGTCGTTCAATGGTTATGAACAATAGCTCAATCATTGCTAATGGCCCCACTGCCAGTATTCAACCATGGTCGAACTCAAGTACTTTTATTAGACTATGCACAATTTCCGGATATGGACGCAATCTTATCAAGTTTACTCGCTTTCTTAAGAGGATTGATGGACAAATATTTTCTTTTATTGCACCTTGCGAAATTTTCGTCCGTCCTTCCGTCCGTCAAAAGTACTTTTCTCCTGCCAAAACCAAAGGTTTGGCACAGCAAAAGGGCATAAGTGCCAATGTTTGATATTCCAAAAAGGATAAGTACCAATATTTGGCAATCCAAAAGTACATAAGCGCCAAATCTTGAAATTCCAAAGAGTTCATATTTAAAGTGCTCATATTTGGTGCTCATATTACTTCAATATAATATTTAACGATAGTTTTATCATTTTAATCAATATTTTTTCAGTTGTTTTTACACTTTTAGAAAATTTTTGATCACGAAGGGTTGGTATGTATGACTTAGGGGTAGTTTTTTGGGACACGTAATGAAAGCCATCAGAGAGCAAAAAAAGTGTAAAAAAATCTCCTCCAATAGGTTTTCTGATTAAAATAATTCTTAATGAGTTATCGCTGACGGTGGCGCTGAGTCGATACCGTGGTAGCGCCTTAACCTTTTCCTCGGAAGTTTAAAGAGAAAATAAATTTTTTTTTGCATAACATTAGCAAAAAAGGAGCAAAAAATATTCCGTACTCCATTTTTCATTCTGCCTTAGTGACGGCGCTGAGTCGTTGGATCTTGCCCTTTTGCCGCGTCAAATGTTGGCGCTTATGCAGTTCTAGAATTTTAGACTTTGACACTAGTATCCTTCTGCTTTGCTAAGTGTTAGCGCTCATGTCCTTTAAAAATTAAAAATTGTAGAGCTAGTGTTCTTTTGGTTTGCCAAATTTTGGCGCTTTTGCCCTTTTGGAATTCAAAACTGTGACGATTATGCTGTTTTCTTTTGCCAAATGTTAGCGCCTATAAACTTTTGGAATTTTAAACTTTGGGGCTTATGTCCTTTTTTCTGTCCCAAATGTTGACGTTCATGCCACATGTTTGAGCTCATGCCCTTTGGAATTTCAAACTTTGGTGCTCATGCCTTTTTTAATTGCCAAATGTTGGCGCTTATGCCATTTTGTTTGCCAATTGCTGGCGCTTATGCCCTTATGGAATTGCAAACTTTGGCGTTTATGTCATTTGCCCGTGCAAAATGTTGGCAATACGGTTCTTTTGGAATTCAAAACTTTGGCGCTTATGACCTTTTGTCGTGCCAAATGTTGGCCCTGATGCCTGTTTGACATTTCAAACTTTGAGGCTTATGCCTTTTTGGTTTGCCAAAGGACCCCGCACAAAATATAAGTAAAAGGCCTTTCGGTCAAATACGTTATAACTTTGGGGAATAATTCTTGTATGATGCTGATCAAAATTTGTCATGGGCATTATCCCCAATAGTCAAGTGTTCAGGTAGTAGAAGCTCCAGAATGTAGTAGTGTGTGTTATTCTCGTGCTTCTGGTCACCAATAACTACAAGTATATACTTCTTCACAACTGTAGTGTTATCATGTGGGATTGGGTATGAGCAAGGTAATGTAAGTAGAAGGCTGGTTAACGGTGTAGGAGAGTCAGTAGGGGGAGAGTGATGTTTGAAAATTGGGGGGGGGGGGGGTGAAAGTTTTTTGTGTGTGTTTGAGTGTAAGAGTTTGCATGAAGAGAGGAAGTTAGTGTATATGATTGACCATGTTGGAAGTGATTGTTATGTGGGAGGGTCAGGGGGTGAGTATGGTGTTAGCAAGAAGAGGATATATACATCAAATGGGTGAGTAAGTACAAGTATCAGCAGAAAGAGAGGGTGTTGTTAAGTGCGATTAAAAATAAGGAGAAGTTGAAGTGTAGGTTGAAGTTAAGGCGTAAGGGTGATTATTTTTGTGTTAATAATATGTGATGTGTATTCGTGAATACGTGTGAGTGTTAGTTTAAGGGTTGGAAGTGAATGAGTTTAGGCATACAAAATGTTCAGCATTTGTTAATGTGGAAGATGATTAATATTCTGTCTGTTGATGTGAAGATGAATGGTGTTACATTATTATGATGTCGTATAATAATAAAAAAAATTATTGAGAAAAAATAGTTGACAAATTGTTCTTTTAACTTTTTTGAGCTGTGGCTAATGAGGATGATTTTTTCATTGACATTCAAATCTATAGGTATAGAGTAAATGTTTAAGACTACTGACTGCTAGGCGATGATTCAGATATAGATGTAGGTTCGAAACCCCGTAGCGTTAGAAATTTTATTTGTAATATATGTATTCATTCTAAGTAGGAACATTAACACTCATAGACAAAATACTCGCAGTCAATTATTTTTTAAATACCTTTTTTGTTATATATTTAGATTATAGCAATAGTGGGTTTTAACATTGAACAAAAAGTTTAAAATTTACTTTTTGGTAATTATGAATAATATTCGGACAATATGCAGTCGTATGATGATGAATGGATGGTCCCACAAAGAATTGAATGATTTTTTTATCATTTTTAAAATCAACAACGGCATTTTCGTACGCCAGCGGTTTGCCAGTATAGAACCAGTACTGGTGTGCTGTAACGCGCCAGTACCGCACGGTATAGTACTGCGGAGAATTACCAGCCAGTCCTGGCCCAGTACAGATGCCCAGTACTGGGACTCCGGCAATCTGTACTGGGCAGTACTGCGCCATTTGTGTATTGCCAACTGGGCATTTAACACATAGAACTGTTGTAATATATTTAGATTTATGATTTTTTTATTAAAAATTTTTCTTACGTATAAAATCTTCCAATCTCCTCCGCCCTATAAGAAACAGTAAGATTTTCATAAGTCCCCTTAATCCCAAAATATTCGTAAGTAATTTGTGGTTGACCCCTTAGGAGTGTACCATATGTGCACGTACACATATGGTGCGAATTGCGTGTCAATAGGGATAATTTTTGAAATCCACTTTTTTTTCCTAAAAATTTACCTAAAATTATAGATATATTATATTATTATACTAACCAATAAAATTTAGGATAACCACCAAGGATAAAACGAAAGTATGAAGAATCCTCATCGTTTCTAATTAGAGAAAAAAGTAATTAGTGAATCAATGAGAAAGTGGTCTAGCAATGTGACTCACGAAAATTCTAGTGATTCGTAAGATTTTATAATATATACATATATCCTATAGTCGTCATCTCACAGATTACAGGCGTCAAGCTTTTTCTTACCAGATATTTACATTTCATTTGAGTCAGTTTCAAGCAATAAAATGTACGCTACAATAAAAATCTGTGGTAAATTTCACATATATGTATTGAAAGTAATTAACCCATACGAAATCCGTTGTTTTCATGACATGTTGATATCGTTTTTACCATAACCGACCAGTTTTAGCTTTGAAAAGCGAAAATATATTCGACAAAATATGTTAAAAGAATTGAAAAGATAAATTTCATTCTTTTACACAGTCGATGATTAACATTTTTCATCAAATTAATGTCATTGCCTTTGAGATGAGAAGGTACAAAAGAAGATAAAAACAAACAAATTTTAGATGCGAGGTCTTTATCAACATATTCTCGATATATATTGCAAAAACGTTATATATCAATTTTATAAAATATTCATGATAGCAATAATTCATGCAATATTCATCCAAATATGTTGCTATATACTTCTCGTTCAAATTTGGTGCTCATCAATTGGATAGATTAGGCTCCAGAGTTGAGGACATGTAAGAAATGTAATTTTTTTACAATCATTCAACAATAACTCATTTTCTATCCAAAAATTTTGCCTAATATTTGGTATT
Organism: Andricus curvator; assembly: GCA_932195095.1. Classification (NCBI taxonomy): domain Eukaryota; kingdom Metazoa; phylum Arthropoda; class Insecta; order Hymenoptera; family Cynipidae; genus Andricus; species Andricus curvator. The sequence goes on from CAKNYM010045350.1 coordinate 25,115, forward strand.
TTCTTCAATCACAAAATGTTTAATTGAACGGGTTGAAAGTTGAATATTTTAGACTTAAAAAATATTTGAAATTAAAAAAACAAAAATTATACATAATGTTTTCCACAATGTATAACTTTTTCGCCTGGGTAAAAGCATTTAATTATGTATCTAAGAATTTGAGATTACATATTTTTAAATTCATACTAGTTTATGAAGTTTAAATCGGACTTTTACGTTTGCTTAACTACTAAGGCACTCAAATTGAAACAGTAAAATTACTCATTGTTTAATTTTTAATACTCGAGGTACAGGTCATTGAAAAAATTTTGATAAATTGATTTGTACAGTTGATCAACTTGGAATATATAGTTTCCCATTGAGTTACCATGAGAAAAAATCAGTTCTTTGTAAATCTAATGTTTACACCCGATAACACGTTACAAATAATTCCGTATCCCAGTATATTGTTTAGAATTTGTCAGAGACTAAGAATCAATCATAAATTTTGGGAATAAGTGATTTGAAACCATTGTTATGGGTCACCAAAGAAAATCTCATAAGTGATAAATTCGAATTTAACGTAATATTGCAGTTTATTAACGTCTTTAAAATTTTTGTTATAAATAATCAATAATCGATGATTTAAGGATATCCAGTCATCTTCAAGGTCAAAAAAAATTTCAAATAAAAAATTTAAAAAAAAATTATTTAAAAAAAAATGTGCGTATTGAATATTAGTTATGCTAGCATCAAACCCACGAATAATAAAAAAGTCGATCAAAGTATAGTTTTAACTTTCTCCACAAAAAATTTGATAAAATAATGAATAAATAAATAAAAATTAAAGAACTGAATAGTTACAAGTTTAAGCTTCGTTATAAATTGATACTTCAATAAGCAACAGATTACAAATTTTGTTACGATACAAAAATTTATATCAATCATGAGTGCAGTAGTTTACATGTAAAAATGAGGTAGAGCTTTTACGTAAAAATACCAGATTACAATTTTCATTTTTTTTAAACTTTTATCTGCGTTATAAGTTTAACCTTCTTGATTCTGATTGAAATTTGAGTGAAGGCTAGTCCGTAAAGTCAAAATGCAACGCCTCACTGAAAGAGAAAGAATAACACTTCTTATAATGAGAGGTTCGGGTCAAGTGAAAAGATCTCTCAGGACAGTAATGAATGTTTTCAATGAAACATTTAGGGTTGGTAGAACACCAATTGCACTCTCGACCGTTCAAAATACAGTTAGTAGGTTCAATAATCTCGGCATTGTCAGAGATCTACTCAGATAAGGCAGACCAAGGTCAGAAACAAATAAGGAGAAGTCACTAGATGTTTTGTTATCATTGACTGAAAGTCCGCATAATTCCATCCGCAGAGCTGCTCAAGAGCATGGCATAAGTGAATCATCTGTACATAACGTACTAAAAAGAGCGAAATTCCATCCATTTAAAGTGAAACTTGTACACAAGTTGAATGAAGACGATTTCGATCGTCGCGTTGAGTTTTCTGAAGACATGATGGCACGCATAGTTGAAGATCCTAACTTTCCATCAAACATAGCTTTTTCAGATGAAGCAACTTTCCAACTTGATGGAACTTTGAATAAACATAATTGCAGATATTGGGCAGATGAAAATCCTCACTGGATGCGAAAAGATAAATCGCAGTATCCGCAGAAATTAAATGTTTGGGCTGGAATACTTAACAATAGAATTATAGAACGAGTTTTCGTTGATGGTAACTTAAATGCTCAAAACTATGAAGCTATGCTTTGACATTTAATAGTTTCTGCAATCAGAGAAATAGCCGGAGACCACTTTGAAGACATATGGTTTCAGCAGGACGGTGCAGCTGCTCACTGTGGACGAGACGTTCGCGCTTACTAAGATGAGGTATTTGTTGATTGGTGGATAGGACGGAGGGGCACAATTGAATGGCCAGCTAGGTCACCTGATTTGACGCTGCTAGATTATTTTTATTGGGGTTATCTGAAGGATCGGGTGTTCAAAAGAAAACCCCAAAATTTAGATGAATTACGGCAAAGGATCATAGATGAGTCAGCTCTCATTCCCATTGAAATGATCCAAGATGCTATTGATGCTTTTTATCATCGATTAGCTTACTGTCAAGAGGTGAATGGAGAACAACTTGAGCACTTAAAAAAAGATGTTGTGCTGATTAATGCTAATAATCAAATGTGAGAGGCGAGGGGACTCACTTAAATCTAGCACCCCGATCGTGAGAGGTGAGGGCACTCACGTAAATCGAGCACCACAATCGTGAGAAGCAAGGGGACTCACGTAAATCAAGCACCCCGATAGTGAGAGGCAAGGGGACTCACGTAAATCAAGCAACCCGACCGTGAGAGGCAAGGGGACTCACGTAAATCAAGCACCCCAAAGGGAACAGATTTTACTACGTTCACGTCGTTGTTCCTGGTTAACGCTAAATGTAAAAAAATTGACATGAAAATGACCTTGAAGGTCAAGCTCAAGGTCAAATTCAAGGTCACCACTGGATTCCTCGTTAAAAGTTACTCCAAGAATGACCTCGACGTTTTTCGTAAACACCTGAGCCGCAGCAGTACAGGTTGAACCCGCCCCATACCTGGGTCAAGCCTAATAACCTTCAGCTGAAGTTCAAGGTCACCCTTGACCCATAACCTGAGTACATGTTTGAACGTAAAAATTTCCCGCTCTTTCGACTGCCGTTGTCAAAAATAGGGGTCCCCACTTGAAAAAACAAAGTTGACCTTGACATAACCTTGAGGGTCAAGCTTGAGGTCAAATTCAAGGTCACAAACGGATTCCTTTTTAAAAGTTACTTCAAGAATGAACTTGACCTTCTTCAAAAATATTTTACCTGGAAAATGATTTAGGTGTTTCGTTACTTTTTGGATACCCGTATAACCTCTTCGCAAAGGGGCTCTACTGATATCGTAGCACGCTAGCAGGTCGTCTTTCATTTGACCCGTCCACTCAAAGTAATAAAATGTTGCGTCCATCATATTGTCACCATCTTGATTGGCTCTCTCAAATATAAGGTAGCCGGAAATGTTGTCCGATTGTTTTGAACCGCATTTACAACTGAGTTTGGTGCTTTCATTGTTCTTCCCACGAGAAGCTAGACAAAGGGTTTGTACTGGCTAAGACACCACTCCCTGGTAACATGCAACCATCATCTGCTTCCGAAAAAAAGAAACTGGGGCATTAAAGAAATAGTAAAGCCAAGAGAACGATAATACATCAACTTTTTATTATAATTGCCAGTTATTTGTAACATTTTGATTCTTCTGCGAATCAAAAACAGTATTATATTTCAGTTTTATATTTTTATAAATGAAGTTAATGATGTGGCCGAAAATCGTCTGCGATTACTGTTTTAAAATTCTTTGAGATTGGGCGATTTCTGCCTAAGGGACATGCCTCGATTTCTTCTCGTGTCATATCTTCAAAAGCGCCACTGTACATGTTTATTTTCACCCGTTTTTCAGTCCGTTTTCGGAAGATTAATCTTATTGTATATATTCCTTCAAGGAAATTATTATTTTTCCCGAATATTGCAAAGACGTCACCATTGGACGCTGATAATACCATTTTTTCTTCGGTCGGCATGGGCTCCAAAGTCTTACATCTTCCGCAAAACTGAATTGGTTTTTCGCGAGGAAAAGTGTATTTTCTTATTTCAAATCGCAGGTTCGGATTCGTGTTGGGAATAAGTCGAACAAATCTAACTGTTTCAAGTGTACATCCAAGTACGCGTAAAGAAGAATGCCTGGCGGTAGGAGACTGGAGCCTGGCCCCAAGGGAAGACCCGGCAGGTGATGACCTGGACATGAGATCAAGAGAAGATTCAGCAGGAGACACGGATCTGACACGAAGAATAGGCTCGGCAGGAGGAGGAGACCTGACCTGTGAACCCGGAAAATGATGCCTGACAGGAGGCAGATATCCTTCCGGACAATGATGTCTGTCAGGAGAATAAGATGGCCTGGAACGAGGAACACACGAAATAGGTTCGCCATTAGGCAGAAACTCGAACTGTAATCTTAACTCTGCAACAAAAAACAAAGGATTAAATTTTCCTTGTTTATTCTCTTCCGTTGTGTTTTCGTCTTCTGGCATATTTTTCTCTTCCGGAGAGAAGAACCTAATATCATTTTGTCATCGCGAATCGCGGGATTATAATGCAGGAGGGCAAAAATTGTATGGTGTCGCGTACACCCTGAGTAGTAGTATACCATTAAGCCATTTCCCTTTCAGGGTAGGCGTGACACTACAAGTGTAACTACAAGTGTGGGCTCACCACACCCACGATGTGCCAACAGCATGCAGTATTCTCGAATGGTCACCCATCCAAGTACTAACCGCGCCCAACGCTGATTAACTTCAGTGATCCGAGGAAAAGTACCAAAGCACCAAATTGAAAGAAATAACGTACACTTATTGACTGAATTAGGTTAGGTAGTCTATAGACGTGTACTTTAATTCTTCATTCCGGCATATGTTGTCCCAGATGAAGTTTTTAAACTGTTTGGAATCAACCTAGAAATATTTCTAATTCTCGATAAATTCTTTGGATTTCTTTGGAATCCCGCAGATAAAGAAATTACGTTGACGATCAAATATGCCGGCAATGAAAATGAAAAATTCGTCAAAAGTGCCGAAAAATAATTTTAAACTCCTGCCCCTCTTTACCCTATTTCTCGTTTTCTCACTTACATTCGTTCTGAATTAATCAAACCAGGAAGAAAATCACATTATTTTTTGGCTGAAACTTAATTATTTTCGGTTGAAAAATTATCAAAAATTGATCAAGCTTGTTAAAATATCATTCTTTATGGTTGAAAACTAAATAGTTTTTGCCTGAAGATTTGGTTGAAGATTGCACTACCGTTTCAAAAACTCATTTTTTTGTTTGAAAATTCATCTTTTTAGTTGATAATTCATCTATTTTCTTTAGAGTTGAACTATTTTGTTAAAGTTTTTTTAATTGAAAATGAACTATTACGTTGAGGATTAATTTTTTTTAACTGAGAACTTGAACATTCTATTTTTTATTGCAAATCTATCTTTTTTAGTTAAAAATTAAAATAATTGTTTAAAAACTCATGTATTCGTTCAAAGTTCGTCTTGTTTGGTAGAATTTTAATCTTCTTGGTTAAAAATTCTTCTTTTTGGTTGACAATTCAATTATTTGTATGAATCTTTATTTGTATGGTTGAAGATTCATTATGTTTGTGAAAAAATGTATTTCTTTGGATAAAAGTTTATTAATTGTATTGAAATTTTTTGGTTTTTTTGTTGAAACTACTTTTTTGAACTATAAAATTAATTATCCCAATTCTAGCAAAAAATTCAACTATTTGGTTGAGAATTTATGTATTTTGTTGGAAATTCGTCTGCTTTTGGTAGAAAATGTATCTTCTTGGTTTAAACTGAATTAAACTGAATTGTTGAAAGTTAAACTACTTTGTCAAAAGTTCATTTTGATGGTTCAAGATTCATAATTTTAGTTGAAATTTTATTTGCTTGCTTGAAAATTTAATTATTATATTGAATATTTTTGTCTTGATGAAAATTTATTTTTTCAACTCGAAATTCACCTATTCCATTTTTGGTTGAAAATTCGTATATTTAAAAAAAATGTATCCTGCTTGGTAGAAAATTAATATTCTGCGTTGAAAATTCGTTTTTCGTTTGTTTGAAGATTTACAATTTTAGTTCAAAATTGATTTTATTGGTTGGAAACTAAACAATTTGGTTGAAAATTCTTTTGTTTGTCGTTGAAAATTACTTTTTTTTACCTGAAAATTTAATTATTTAATTTTTGGTTGAATGTTGATATTTTTTAGTTGAAAACTCGAGTATTTAGTTAAAAATTTATCCTTTTAGAACCTGCATTAATCTTATTTCAAAACATATATTAGCGTATTTCTGAGTGCAAAAAACTCGTTTTAAAACGCTTCAACACATAGAAATATTGTAATATCTTTGGATTTATGATTTTTTGTAGTTAACATTTTACTTACGTAAGACCTTGCAACCCCCTTTCCCTCCCTATAAAAACCAGTGATATTCGACCAAATCGCTCCGCCCACCTCCCGAAAAAAATCTTACTGCGTAATTTGTGGACAAATTGTTATTTGCGATAAGCTCACAAGTGTACATGAAATTATAGATATATTATTATATTCACCAAAACAATTGAGAATAACCGCCAAGTATAATACGAGCGTATGGACAATCCTCATTTTTTCTATTCAGAGAAAAAAATAATGAATGTATTGATGAAGAATTTGATTAGCAATGTAACTTTTGAATATTCTAGTACTTCACTACGAGAATCTCATAGATTATAGCCGTCAAGTCTGTTTTTCTCAGATATTTACATATCATTAGAGTTAGTTTCAAGGAATGAATTATGATAACTAAATTCGTTATAATTGTGTAATATCATAATTTATATAATTGTTTACGTTTTACCGAAATCCGTCCTTTACATGAAAAATTTGTATTGCGTCTACCATAACCCATCATTTGAAGCTTTGAAAACGTAATATGAATTCTACCAAAAATGTTAGAAGAATTGGAAGGATGAATTTCATCATTTCACATTGTCGACGAATAACCATACGAATAAATATTTCTTTTATTAATATTTTGGTTTGCAAGTATCTATCAAATTCAAGATTTTAACCCTAACGAACCAACTTTTGGCCTATGCTCAACTCTAACCCGTATTCTGTCAAACCGTTTAACATTTTTCATGAGGAGTCTGTAGCAACATATTCTTGATATATATTGTAACATAATTCGATATCTTGAATAGTTCTGTAAATTTTCTATATAGTTCTTATAACCATTTAGGACCTGTATTATTGAATATAGAAATCTTTAAAACAATGGCACACTTCAAAAGTTAAATAAAAGAAAATGAATGATAAGAAAGAAACTTGGTGTTTATTCATGAAAGAAAGAAATACAAGTTGTACAGGATGAACAACAGAAATGCTATACATTTTTGATGAATGTATAACTTGAAAACATTCGCAAATTACGTGAGCCTCATCTATAGATTCAAAATTTGACTCAAAAACAGTAACACGTTCATAGTGAACTTAGCCAATGCTCAGGCTTTAAAAGAAATATTGTCTTTCAGATAATCAAAAAAAATATTCCTAATTAGGTATATTATGAAACTTTTTTCATGAAGTACTCTACAGAAATGTTGAAATTTGATTTTAAAAAGCCGTTTTAGACATTGTGGAACTTGATGGGATTATATTATACCATCAATCTCCCATACCTATAAATTTTCTAATAAAATCGTTTTGCATATAACAGTTATTCCTGCGAATTTCATAAGGTTTAATATGGCTTTTAAAAATGTATTTTAATCTATGGACGAAAATAAAAAAATAGTATTTTTATTATTCTTAACAATGTTATAAGGACATTTTTTCCTCTTACGCATTTTTAAACGACAAGTGCTAATTTTCTATACATAAACCTCTTTAACAAATGCATTATTTGGTTATTTTCAACGTTTCAACTTTGTCCTTTTAACACGTAATCAACATGTTAAAAAATAAAGTTTAAATTTCAGAAAATAGCCAAATAATTTTGCCTAAAAATCTATAGAAACAAGAAAAGTAAACTGATTTAAATAAAAATATAGAGGGAAAACAATAGATATGAACGCTTCACCGTCTACCGAGCCATGATGTGCGTTGCTGAAGGAGTTTTTACGAAGAAATTGAAATTTAATACATTTTTTAGTTCGATCCCCTCCTGGGCCCCCAAAAATGACCATCCCTCACTTTAAATAATTAAATTAAAATCTCAAACCTTTAGATTCTTCATTCTATTATTCTCAAAATCCGTTGCTTTCTATGGTGACTATATATTTTTGACTACAAAATGGGAATGTATGCATTTATGCAAAAATGAAAGTAGAATTGAATTATATCAATCAAAACAAGCTGAACAGTTATATTCTCTATAAAATTAGAAAAACTCAAACTCGCTGGAACAGGCGATATCGACAATAATCCCGAAACTTTCAATCCTTTCTTTGGTTATTTGAGTTGGTATAGTTGAGAAATAATACCCTATTCATAAATAAAAAATTCCACTTTTCTTAGAGGAATTAATAGCCAAATACTTAGCAACGATTCCATATTATCAATAATGAACAATTTATTATGGTTTAAACAAACTAAATGCACAAATGCTTTATTTGGCTATTTCCCAAGACTTAAACAAGAAGCACGCTCGACGTATTCGACTTTTCTTACAAATTTAAGGCATCGCGAAGTACTTTCCATATATTTTTCCATTGCATTTTGTCAATTTTATCAATGAAGCATTTGAAAGATTTTAAGTCATTTAAAAATATTTCAAAGAATTTATAAAATTTCGCAATAGGACATTTTGATCCTACATCAGATCACAAATAATGTTATACTGAAGTTTCACATGTTTATAAATGAAGTTAATGGTTGGGCCGAAAATCGTCTACAATTATTGTTTTGAAATTCCTTAAGATCATTTGATGATTGCCTAAGGGAGTTGCATCTATTTCTTCTCGAGTCATATCTTCAATCGCGCCACTGACCATATTTATTTTCACGCGTTTTTCAATTGGTTTGCTCGAATTACATCTGATTGTATAGATTCCACGAAGTATTCTATTATTTTTATACAATATTGCAAAAATATCACCAGTGGACGTTGATAATACCATTTTTTCTTCAATTGGCATGGGCTCAAGGGTCCGATATCTTCCTTTTACATTAATTGGTTCATCGCGGGGAAAAGTGTATTTTCTTATTTCGAATTGCAGGTTCGGATTCGTGTTGGGAATAAGCCGAACAAATCTAATTTGTTCAATTTTATATCCAAGTACGCGTAAAGAAGAATAGCAGGCAGGAGGAGACCTGGACCTGGCACGAAGAGAAGATTCAGCAGGAGGAGACCTGGACCTGGCACGAAGAGAAGATTCAGCAGGAGAAGACCTGGACCTGGCACGACGAGAAGGCTCGGTAGGAAGAGGATACCTGACCGCAGAACCCGGAAACTGATGTCTGACAGGAGGCACAGATCCTTCAGGAGAATTATGTCTGTCAGGAGAATGAGAAGGTCTGGAACGAGGAACACACGGAATAGGTTCGCCATTAGGCAGACACTCGAACGTTGAACTCAACTCTGCAACAAGAAACAAAGAAATACATTTTCCTTGTTTATTCTCTTCCGGTGTATTTTTATCTTCTGGCATATTTTTCTCTTCCGGAGAAAGAAGCAGCTAACCTCATTTCGTTAACAGGAATTCCAGGATTTATAAATACACCTAGGTCAAATCTTAAACCCTTTTTCAGAAGAAAGAGTAATAATGCACTGAAGTAACCGAAATAACGTACTCTCGTTGACCAGATAAGGTTAGGTACTTAATATGCGAGTATTTTGATGTTCTATTCCAACATATGTAGTCAGAGATAAATTTTTCAACTGGTTGGAGAGACCCAGAATTGTTGGCAAATTGCTATGAATTATTTAGAATTCTTTAGAATTTCGCCATCATGCTTTTTGGTTGAAACTTCAACTGTTTTGATGAACATTTACTTTTGAGATTCTCATTAGAGAAGGTGTTAGATTTGTGTAAAGTTTAAGCTCCCCAGTTTTTGTCAACTGTCCACGTTTCGAGTCCCTCTAAGCTCGAAAAACAGGTTTTTACGAAATCGTGTCTGTCTGTATGTCGCTCTGTCTGTGAGCACGATCACTTTTGAACAAATTAATTTATTAGATTGAGCTTTGGTACACTATTTAAGTATCAGAAACTGAAGATAAAGTTCGTTAGCCAGCTATTTTGGATTAAAATTCAAAAATTTAGAGCATTTTGAAAATTTTTGAGATCATTTTTTTCAAGATTTGAAAATTCTATGTGCAGCTATTCAGGGTGACGGACAACTTTGCACGTAGCAACTTTGCACGTGCCCAACTGTGCACGTCGATCGCCGGACGGACAACTGTGCACGTCCATCTGTGCACGTCCAAGACCACAGGAGCCCATCTGTGCACGTCGAAATTTCGACGTGTACAGTTGTCCAAGTACCATCTGTGTACGTGCACAGTTGTCCAAGTGACAACTGTGCACGTTGAAATTTCGACGTGCACAGTTTTCGAAGTACCATCTGTGCACGTGCACAGTTGTCCAAGTGACAACTGCGCACGGCGAAATTTAGACGTGCACAGATGGGCTCCTGTGGACTTGGACGTGCACAGATGTCACTTTCCTAACTGTGCACGTGCACAGTTGTCACTTGCCCAACTGTGCACGTGCACAGATGTCCCTTGACCAACTGTGCACGTGCACATATGGAACTTGCCTAACTGTGCCCGTGCACAGATGTCACTTGCCCACCTGTGCACTTTTATGTCCTTACGTACGGGTTTATACGAGGGTGATCCTTTATATCTACGTATAATAAATTTTTAACAGTTAAAATTCCAAATTATTATAAATATAAGAAAATATTTCTTTAAATTTATTTTGCCTCCGCACAGAGAAAGCTTTGTAATAGTTACATTTTCGAAAAAAACTTTAATGCAAGTTTTTATGCAAGTTAAACTCTGGAATCCGTCGAACTTTAAACATTTTTGACCTATTTTTGACCCGTGCTTGAGCAAGGTAACTTTTTTCACGGGGGACATAATACCTCATTTTTGCACTTATGAAGTTTTTTTTGAGACCCCATAAAAATTGCTTATGGGGGTTGAATTTAAAAAGTATTCAGCAAATAATTTTCAAGAAAATCATGCCAGATGCAGTAAGATAATTTAATATTAACGATTCTATCACAAATTTCCAAAAAGGCCTTTCTTCCTCACTTTTTTTGGCATTGGAACAAATCTGGAGGGTGAGACGAAGAAAATTTGAAGAAAAAAATGTATACCACACAAATAAATAAACCTTCATATTTCACTAACCAATGACTAAGACAAATGTGTAACCCGTCATTACACATCATCACATGAACAACAGTAAAACTTTGATAAAAGTTATTGAAAATTTTTTTTTTCAACTTCACTTTTTGTTACATCATAAGAAAATACATCAAATAAATAAACAATTTTGTAAAATCAAAGACAGATAAGTGACTTGAAAAAAATAGATACCTACCGAGTAGGCACGGTAGTTAGTAGTTAGACCCACTGGGAGACTCAAAGAAGCTTAATAAGATAAAAGTATTAAATAGTAGATTTCGTGACTAATGCGGACTGACGGCCTTTTTGAAACGAGCGCAATGTTTTTGTAACGAGTCGTAGGTCAGGGCGTATAATTATACGTAGATATAAAGGACCACCCTCGTATCAACCCTTACGTATGGACATAAACGTGCACAGTTGGGCAAGTGACATCTTTGCACGTGCACAGTTGGGCAAGGGACATCTGTGTACGTGCACAGTTAGGCAAGTTCCATCTGTGCACATGCACAGTTGGGCAAGGGACATCTGTGCACGTGCACAGTTGGGCAAGGGACAACTGTGCACGTGCACAGTGAGGAAAGTGACATCTGTGCACGTCCAAGTCCACAGGAGCCCATCTGTGCACGTGGAAATTTCGACGTGCACAGATGGTACTTGGACAACTGTGCACGTCTGCATTTCAACGTGCACAGTTGTCCAAGTAACATCTGTGCACGTGCACAGTTGTCCAAGTGACGACTTTGCACGTGCACAGATGGCACGTGTTCAGTTGGCACGTGCACAGTTGTCCATCTGACCAACGACGTGCACAGTTGTCCATCTGGCCATCGACGTGCACAGTTGGCCACGTGCAAAGTTGCTACGTGCAAAGTTGACCCCATCCCGGCTATTCATAGTAATTGAGAAGTCGAACAACGCACAATATGAAAAAAAAGTTGAAAGAAGGAGAACGTTGATTTCTGAAAACCCTACAAGATTATTAGAACAACTTTTTAAATTTTCTTGCAAAATCGAAAAATCAAATTCTGATTACACAAAAAATAATGAAAAATGCCATTTTTCGGTCAAACTATGCAAGATATGAAAAGAGATAGAAAGACCAAAATTGAGCACCGAAGAAAGATCTACAAATTTCTCGTCAATCACTTTTTGATAGGGCGCGTATTTTTGTTTTATTCATAAAAAACAACTTTAAAAATAAAAAACATTAAATTTTTGGACAAACGACACAAGCTAAGAAAAAATAAATAGGCCAGATTTGTTCACAGAAAGAAGAGCTACAAATTTGTTATTAATCGTTCTTTGATTGGATAGGTAGTTTTTATCTTAATCGTGAAAAATAAAATTAAAATTTTTAATTTTTGGAAAAACGACGCAAGGTACAAAAAAATTGATAGACAAAAGTTGTTGACCCCAAAAAAGATTTATAAATTAGTTAGCATTCATTTTCTCATCAATCGCGTAGTTTTTGTTTTATTCATAAAAACATGATTAGAAATAAAAAGTAAACATTTTTGGAAAAACGACACCAAAAAGATCTACAAATTTCTCATCGATCACTTTTTGATAGGATGCGTAGTTTTTGTTCGAACAGTAAAAAATTACATTAAACTTTTTTTTTTAAATGGAGCAAAAAGACGCAAGGTAAGAAAAAAAAATACACAAGAGTTGTTCACCCAAAAAACATCTACCAATTTTTTAATAATTATGTTTTGGTAGGATGCATATTCTTTGTTCAAATCGTAAAAAATAGCATTAAAAATAAATAAATAAATTTTTTAGAAAAACGACAGAAGGTGCAATGAAATGTTAATTAACAAAATTGTTCTTTCATAAGATGCGCACTTTTTCTAATTATATTAATAAGATAATAAAAATACATTTGTTTTAATATCAATATCAATATCAATTTTCAATATTATTGTGAATGGTAATAATATAGATTTATTGAGATGATACATTTTTTAGGGTAGTAGAGTATAAAAATTATTACATAATAAAGTAAGTTTGAACAGTGATTGTTGTGGAAACCAAATTAGTTTTTTTTGTACAAATAGTGCACATGGGTAAAAAGAATTGATTTGTATTGCCGGTATCGATGAATCACGAAACGTGGAAAATAGCTTAACATTTAGGTTAGGAAACACGTTTCTTTGCTTAAGCTTTTAATGTGTCAAGAAATTACTTGATCTGGACGAAAATTATTTTTTTTTTGTAATAAAAGATCATTTTTGTTTCATAAAATTAAGTAAAATCTTCATTTAGTACCTTCTTGTTTGAGAAATATCGGTGACGATTATAGGGACATTTCAAAAGAATAGTTGCTCGACTAATCGTGACCGGTCGCGAAGACTAGGACGAATCTGTCTAAATGTTATTTCCATATTTCGTTACAAATAATGATTTAATTAATTTCAAGAGGGCGTGAAATGAAATCGGATAACTGACTTGTTACTGTGAGTAGTAATCGTAATATAAATTAGTGCTTCAATCTGAACAAGGTGATGTAAAATATTGGCATGACTTTAGTGATTTCATTATCAATTTTTTAGTTTATTATCATCTTTCAGTGAAGTTAATATTTATTGACTAGTTTTTCATTAGTTACCATTATTCTATATATATATATATATACCATTAAGCCATTTCCCTTTCGGGGTAGGCGTGACACTACCCGATTCGGGTAGTGTTTCTAGGTTGATAACTTGTAGTAAATAACTACAAGTGTGGGCTCACCACACCCACGATGTGCCAACAGCACTCAGTTTTCTCGAATGGTCACCCATCCAAGTGCTAACCGCGCCCAACGCTGCTTAACTTTCAGTGATCTGACGAGAACTGGTTTTTTCAGCGTGGTATGGCTGTCTATACTGCGTAATATAAAGAAAAATGTGTAACAGATATATAATTATTGATAGTTTTAATGTTTTGACAACGTAAACAGAACATAACCTCCAAATACACATGATTTTTTCAGTCACTGCAATTTATCAAATTTCGTCATTGTGTTTATAATAATATGTTGCAAAAAAGTTAATTATACAAATTACCAGTGTGTAAATTTTTGTATCCCGTGTAATTATGTTGTACTTAGCCATTTTATAGAACAAAGTTAGGTTATATGACTTTATACAACTCAATATTATTTTTCAAACTTTATGTGTTAACAAATTAGGTGTTCATCTTTCAATAAGATTTACTCAGTACAAATGTGATTCTTGACATAGATAACTTTAATCATATGGGAGTTTAATCGTTTAATGTTGAGCACAAAGCATAACGTACTGGATGTGTAATAACTAAACGGGAATGTGCTACATCTAGTTACTTCAAATGTTAATAATTTTTTAATTTTTTTCAGTATTATAAAAGAATTCCATCCTTGTAGTTATCACTTATCGTGATAAAAATTCTAATAAATATTAACTTCGAGTTATTTTTGAGACCACTTTATTTCTTATAAATAAAATATTAATTTTATTCAAAAATATTTTTAATTGAAATAAAAACTAAATATTTTAAAAGAAAATTCATTTTTATTATGATTAATTATTATAATGTCCATCAGACGTATTGGAACTATCAGAAGATTCGATTTTGATGTTATGTTTCGACGGATTTCATCTCGGAGGTCTCAATCTCTCAATCAGTATAAAACTAACAATACATCTTTCATTTCATTGAAGTATACTTTAATAAAAAAATACACTTGAAATACACCTCCAAATCGCTAAGAACTGATTTCAAGAAAACCTAACCTTTTTCACGAAGACTGGGACAACGACTAACGATTATTAGTACATGTCAGATTTGGAAATCAAGATAACTGGGACATCGGTGCTTTTTGACTTTTAATTGATTATAAATAAGAAGTAATATTAAATATAATGTAAAAACAATTTTTATAATATTCTAGGATGTTTAATGCTTCAATCAGTACCAATCATTTTTTAACTAATCCTTCCAAAAGAATTTCCTAATTATTTGAAGTCAATGTAATCTCTTATGGTGACGATTACTGGGACGTTTACCTTAATCGTAAAAAATAAAATTTGTACTTCATTTCGCAATATCTGAATAAGTAGTCCCATACCGAGGTACAGAAATAAATATGATATACATTTGATATAATAGAGTTGAACTCAATGTAGAAAAGTTCGCACTTTGGACTAAATCGAGTGAGAAGCGCGAGATAACGTAATGAGAATTTTTTTTAAAGCCGAATGAGCTTTAACAAAAGAGAATTCACAATCACCAAATGACAGTTGTCGATGCTTTGACCTTAAATTTCCAGTTTTGTATACAAATATGGAGGAAGTACAAAGACCGAGCGCGCAACGCGAGGCAAATACATTATCGAGCGCGAAGCGATCCGCGCGCGCAGTGCAATGAAATGTAAGCTTTTTTGGTTCCGGAAGTAAATATTTTGTCGGATATGTTTTTTGTTGTTGTTGAATTTAATTCTTTTTTATTTAAATTTAAAATCGTTTTAAATTAAAAAATCAACCATTATTTTTACTGGAAATTTAACTATTCCATTTTGTATTGAAAATTTATATGCTTACGCTAAAAATTATACTATTTTTTTGAAAATTATTATTATTTTTTGTTGTTGAAAATTATACCATTTTTTGAAAATTCGTAATTTTTTGTAAAAAGTTGATATTCTTGGTTGAAAATTCGGATAAAGATCTGAAAGCATTGGACCTCCGATATTTTTGAAACTCCCTATACTTACGTATTTTAACGCGCTGATTACGAATATGATAGTGAAAATTGCCGCAAATTTGATTTTTATGAGAAAAATCATGAAAAAACATATAAAATCATGTTTTTCTCCATTTATTACCATAAATAATGGAATTTTCGAAAAATGTTTGAGACAAAAGGTGTAGATATCATCAAAATTAACATTTTATGTTATACATACTTATTTTTAGCCTATGAGTAAAAGTTTTCGGGATATTCGAAGTTCAAGATTCAAAGTCGCAAACATTTTATATTTCTTGAAGTATTACTGTTACTTATCACAGGGGTGCCTTCCTGCCCATTGAACGCTGGAAAGGGGAACCTATGTGATCTACACTATTCCTGTGACCAGTCATAGGAGTGCCTTCACGCCCCGCCCCTTCTTGAGACGTTGGGAAGGGGCACCTATTCGACCTACCCTATTTGTGTGACCAGTCACAGGGGTCCGTTCCAGACCCACGATAAGACGTGAAAAAGGGGAACCTACGTGACCTACATTATTTCTATGATCAGTTCCAGGGATGCCTTCCCGCCCACCATGAGACGTTGGAAAGGGGATGTTATGTGCTCTACGTTGTTTTTGTGAACAGTCACAGGAGTTTCTTCGCGCCCCAAAAGAATAAAATACCAAAAGGGTCGAACTGCCCCATAAGATAAAGAAAAACAGAAAGGCTAACCTGCTCTAAAAAACTTACGGGTCAAACTGCCCGATTATATTGAGAGAAAAGACAAAGGAGAACTTTATGATTGTTTTGAAAAAAACGAAGGGTCCAAACTGCCACCGAAGAACTAAAAAATAATAAGCGTGAAACTGCACTCTATGATTAAGAAAAATAGAAAGGCTAAACCACCCTAAAAAACCTATGGGTCAAACTGCCTCATTTAATTTAAAAACAAGCGGCAAAACTGCTCCTAAAAACTAAAAATGAAAAGTCGTCAAATGGTTCCATAAGATTAGGAAGAACAGAAAGGCTAAACTACCCTAACAAACTAAAGGGTCAAACTGCCCGATTATATTGAAAAAAACAAAAGGGCTAAACTATACGATTATATTGACTCATCATCTCATTCTTTCGGCGCCCGATTTTGCACTCGTCGATTTCGACATGACGAACACCTACAATTTTACCTTCTTTTTCCAGGTGTTGAACAAGAGCAATTGTGTAGACCTCTCTACAAAAAGAGTATCTGTCGGGCACACTTTCTCTTGAAATTTCCTGCCCCTCAAGAACGCTGCCTACACGTATAATTTTGCCCAAAATTTCAATTGATAGAAAAGCTATATGTCATCAAGATGCATGCTGCTGCTGAAATTTGACACCTCTCAAACCAGGTGTTTTGAGCAACAGTATGCGTATGCCGATCCTTACATCTTTTCACGCAAATGAAGCGACCGCAAGTCATATACGATTCTTGCAGTACCATTTTTTTCTTGTTTTTCTCACAGAACCGTTCCACCGGAATAAGTTTTACATCTCTCAACCATTGTTAAGTTTTCTTCCGATCTTGTAGAATTACACTCAGACTGAAAAAATTATACTTCTGATCCATCAGGATGAGAATAAAAAACAACAAAAATAAAAAAAAAATTAAAATGATGAGAAAACGAAGAAGCTTGAGAATGATAAAGACGCATCCAAAAGCGTGTACGGTGTAGAAAGACCCAACCCCTATCGTACCCCACCTTGTTACAACTCTTAAACTTTGTCTACCTTTTTCTCGAAAACTATCACTCGTAGGCTAAAAATTATTTGGACATAAAATGTGCACTCCGATAAGATCGACAACTTTTGTGTGAAATATTTTTTGATATTTCCATTATTTATGTAAATAAATGAAAGAAACCATGATTTTATGTTTTTAATGGTTTTGTCACAGAAATAGGATAGGTCGAATAGGTCCAAAATTCTTTTTATTTTGTTGAAAGTTCAACGATTTGGTTAAAAATTCATCTATTTTTTAAAAACTGCGATATTTTTACTTGAAATGTTATGAATGTCGTCCTGTCTACATTTGGAGTTCTTGGTCCTTTCAAATTCCGACCCCCTGCACCCCTTCTTCCGTCATACAGGTACTCCTCGAGATCTTCTAGTCTCACCTATAAAAATATTCTCCGAGACACTCGGTCTCCTTTCACCTCCTCACCTGACCAGGGTATTTCTTGGATTTCAGGATCCTTTCACTCTCCTATTGACTGTAACAATGTTCGTAGAAACAACTCAAAATCACAACACTACCGTCGGTCACCGCGCGATTTTAACACCACTGTCGACCACCGCACGACCATCATACCACCATCAGCCAAAGCAGGACCACACTCCAGTGCGCTCTGAAGCCTCAATTATATTTTACTCTAAAATAACATCTGATTTTACACTACACATTTAGACCCTTGACGGTCACAGCGCGAGCAATGAAACGCTTTACCTTTATCAACAAGTCTTTGTCACAGAGAATTTCCCGTAATTGATTACAATAATATCGACCCAGTAAGAGTACCCAGATAACAATGCATGCGGACGCACATAGGTGCATGGCGTGCAAGCACGATGTGTCGGCAACAATGCAAGCACAGTGACAGCACGTTCTGAGGGTAATAAGTAATCCCGCATAGTGCCCGCACACGGTCTGCATGATATGCAGCACAGCGTGCGTCTATCATGTTCGTCAGGTACTTACGGCAAAATGTCGGCATATAGCGTGCGGTGAAGAGTGCGGCACAAAAAGCGCATTATTACTAAAAACATAATATAGCAGTTGTGTAAAAATAAAACTCTGATCAAATTCGCTTCATGCTCTAATTTTTTGTTATTTTCCAAGTTTATTTTAAAGACAAAAAGTCGAAATAAAAGTGAATAATTATTTTTGTTGAAATTAAATAAACATTTTTTCTTGGGTTTTGGTTTGGAAAATTAGCTTGGAGTATAAACGAATTTTAAGGCAAATAACAAAGTCGGCAAGAGTTGTAATTGCTTAAAAATAATTTTTTGAACTCTAAAATTTTAGCACCGTGAAAACGCACCATAAGTATTTTATAGTTAAATGATAAAAATAAAGAAAAATATTCAACTAGAAAAACAACTGAAAGTAATTAACTGGAAGATTCAAAAGTATAGTGTTCTTTAAAATCCTTTTGTTTTTTAAAAAAAGTGTTGAATAAACGTTCTGTGTTGAATAGTTTAAATTGTTCGAAATAAAAAAATATTTTCAGATAAATATGTGTTTCTCGCTAATACATTATTTAAGAAGCAGCAGGAATAATTTTTTGTATGTCGCTTTTGGAACAAACACCTGTTGAATCATCAGTTGTGAAAGAACAACTTTCAACACAGGAGTCTCTTCTTAAAAACGTGATACAATGTTTCCTGTTACTTATGTTATTGTTGACATCTTGTTTTCAATAATTATAACTCAAAATAGTGCATGATAGCACGACGCTGGCACGCACGTATCGACACGCGTGCGGCGCATATGCGACGCATATGAGAACACATATGTCTGCACTCTTGCGCTCACATCGTGCCGATCGGTCGACACGCGTGCAAACACCATGCGGGCAAGTTGTGAGCAAATTGTTATCTGGGTAGGATTCGGGCTCAGGTAGATGGGTTCGCCCGTCGGTAACACATTAATTTTATTTGACAGAATCTTTTGTTGCCATCTTCGTGAAAAATCTCCTTATTTCCCCTGTGTTTAGAGTCTTTTGGCCTATAAGAAATCTCCTTACGTAATTTGTGGATAACCACATAGGAGTGTACAATATGCGCATTTGTACATATGGTGTATTTTCGGTAAGCTTTAAAATGTATTTGAAATTATAGATATATTATTATACTCACCAATAGTATTGAGGATAACCGTCAAGGATAATACAAGTGTATATACAATCATCATCTTTTCTATTAGGAGAAAAAGGTGGTTAATGTATTGATTAAGAATTTAATTAACCACGTAGCTGATGAATATTCTAGAGCTTCATTGGATCGTATAATACATATGTATATCCTATAGCCATTACCTCATGTATTGTAGGCCTCTATATTGTCTTTCTTCGATATTTATATTTAATTAGAGATTGTCACAAAGAATAAAATATAGTCTCTAAATTCGTTAAAACTGATTTCACGATTTATATAATCTCTTAAGTACGTTTTAGCGAAATTCGTTGTTTAAATAACAAATTTATATCGCGCCTACTATAAACGCCCATTCGAAGCTTTTCATAACAAATATAAATTATACAAAATATGTTAAAAGATTTGGAAAGATAAATTGCATCCTTTCATATTGTCAAAGAATACAAATTTTTTTTTTTTGACTTGCATGTTGGTGGCGGAAGTGAGAACGTGTTTAGTGACAGGTGCAGAGAGAATTTTACGGAATTTGTGTGGAAGGTGTGAGTGGAGTGTGAGGGTGGAAGCCGAGGAGGTGAGTAGGGTTGTGTGGGCTGAATTGGGGAGATAAAAAGTGAGTTTCAGCGTGGGTGGGAGGTGGTATCTAGCTGGATAGGGAAAGTACGGTTAGGTTGGCAAGTAATCGGGGGAGTTCGTAGTCAGGAGTCCTGGGCTTTCGAGGGTTCAAGGGTGGTTCTCGAAAAGTTAGGGGATGCTAAGGGAGAGAAAGGGGTGTCTGCAGGGACTGAGGAATTGAAAAAGAAGGGGGAAAAAAAGGAAAATTTGGCGGCGAAAGACGCCAACATTTTGCAGAGACATCTGTAGGTTGCGGCAGGTACTCCATGGATAGATCCCATTTACCGGCGGTAGAGCGGGAGGTGGGCAGCGAGAGTACTGGCAGTGCTGGTGGTGAAACCGACGGGGAGGGAATTTTCCACAAGCCACGACGGCCAACAACGCGTCGCCCGGTGTCGAGCGGTGCGTCGCGTCGGGGAGAGGGAGAAATCGGGACGGTGGCAACGAAGGAAGCGAGAAGGTAAGGGAGAGAGCGTCAAGCGTAAGTGACGGGGAGGATCTTTCGAAAAGGAAGAGAGACAGCCAAGAGAGTCCGGAGAAAAGCGAGGTCG
>CAKNYM010045351.1:8302-18867 GCA_932195095.1 Andricus curvator
TAGTTATAAATTTAACTAATTTATTGAAAATTTAATTATTTTGTTGGAAATTCAACTATTTTGTTAAAAATTCAACTTTTTGGTTGAAAAATTAGCTTTCATGGTTGATAATTCATTTTTTCGGATTTAAAAGCCCCCTTTTGGTAGAAAATTAATCTTTTTTGGTTGAAAATTCAACTATTTGGTTGAAAATACAAAACTTGTCTACTCAAATTCTTAAGCATTTTATATTAAATTCAAAAAAGTACATCTACCTTAATTGAAAAGAATTTATTCCCCTATGTTCAAAGTTCATATTTCATGTTTCAAGTTCATTGCAACTTCAAGTGGGAAGACAATTTTCTAATTAAAGATTTAAAAATTATTATTAATAATAATTTTTGCAATTTTAAAAAACAAATGACTCGTACTTACTTGGGGTTCCTGCCCAATAATTTTAATATGAGATCACCAATAAAAATTGGGATTCTATGAATAAAAAAATTGTAAATAAAAAATATGTGTAGAGATTCAACTCCGATGAAGAAGGGGTAGTAAACGGCTGCACTTGCTGGATTTTTCCACTGGTATTTTTTATATATTTCAAAAACGCTTCCCATTGTTATTGGATTATCTGTGCTAGAAACAAAATTGTAGACAGGTACATCGCTGCCTATCCTAAAAAATGAGATAAATCAGATAATTATTAAATATTATTAAATATTATTAAATAATTATTATTTAATATTCATTTTTTAATTAAAAAATTAGTTAAAAGTAATTTGCCTACAGTGGATGATGCAACATAAAGTGGATAATCATTAATTAAAAATAATAATATACGTAGAATAAATAATTTAATTTAAGGAATAGTTGACAATTAAAAGTAATTATTTTTCTGTTATTCCCTTTTGGAAAAAATTTTCACGAGAAAGTACAACATTTCTAAAACTGTGATTTTTGGATAAAACATTTACTTTTTTGTAAAAAACATGTACAAAATTTTACAAACAAATACAGTTAAATACAAATAGCTAATAATTTTTTCTTGTACAAATTTTTTCTTGTAAAAACACTTTTAATTTCACGTGAATTATTTTAGAAAATTACGAATCTTTGCAAAAAAATACATGATTCCACAAAAGCTGAAATATTGGGAAACAATTTTAATTTTTCTATTTAACAAATTTTTAATATGTAAGTGAAATTATTGAATTTTGATGCATAAATAACAATTAAACCATTATCAATTTGGAAAAAATTTCATTTAGTTTAAGAGATATTTGAGCAATTCCATGTAAAATCATCTGAAGAATTTAAGCTATTTTTAGTAATTTTTATAAAAATTGTAGTATTTGTTCTCTTAGGTGTTGAGAAAAAAGCCAGAATGATTTACGAAAAATTCAAAAAACTTAGGAGATACTCAAAATTGAAAATTTTTGCCTTTTTTTTAATTCTCATAACTTTGGCGATTTTAACACTATCAAGGTGTTTTTTCTTAATTATTCGTAATAAGATGCAATTTTGAAGAAATATTTTTTGAACAACTATTTTTGTTAACTGGCATTAATTATTACCTCACTAAGTGAAAAGTGGACAAAAAGTTACAAATTTCAGAAAAAACAGCAACTATATAGCATTAATATATATGAAGATAGTTATTAACAATAATAATTTGTTTAAACAATTATTTTTGCTCAATTTTGTTAATTATTAAGTCAGTCCAAGTGAAAAATAGACAATAAATTAAAAAATTTGAGAACAAACCGTAACTTTGTACCATTAAGCAAGAGAATGTTATTAGCAATAATAATAAATTGTTTAAACAATTATTCTTGTCAACTTGAATTAATTAATACTTCACACTAATTGAAAAGTGGACCAAAAGTTAAAAATTTCATAAAAAACCGCAAACTTTCTAGCAATTATCTAAGAGAAGATAGTTATAAACAATAATAAATTATTTAAACAACTATTTGTTTAACTTGCATTAATTATTACCCCACTAAGTGAAAAGTGGACAAAAATTTAAAAAATTCAGAAAAAACAGCAACTATCTGGCATTAGTATAGATGAAAATAGTTATTAACAATAATAATTTGTTTAAACAATTATTTTTGCTTAATTTTGTTAATTATTAAGTCATTCCAAGTGCAAAAAGACAAATATTTAAAAATTGAAAAAACAGCGCAACTTTCTACCATTAAGCAAAGAGAATATTATTAGCAATAATAATAAATCGTTTAAACAATAATTTTTGTTAACTTGAATTAATTAATACTTCAAAATAATTAAAAAGTGGACAGAAAGTTAAAAATTTCAGAAAGAACCCGCAACTATCTAATATTAATAAAGAAAATGATAGCTATAAACAATAATAATTTGTTTAAACAATTATTTTTTGCTAAATTAAATTAAATATTAACTCAGTCCAAGTTGAAAGTGGACAAAAAGTTGAAAATTTCAGAAAAAACCGCAATTTCGGGCATTATTCAAAGATAATATCAATAAAAATGATAATAAATTGTTTAAACAAATACGTTTGTTAACATTAATGAACTTTTACCTCACTTTAATTGGAAATTGGACATAAAGTGGAAAATTTTTGAAAAAACCGCGACTTTCTCTCTCTGTTCTAAGAGAAAATTGCGAAAAACAATAATAAATTGTTTAAACAATTTATCTAAACATCTAATTATCAGTATAAAGTAGTATTTTATGTATGAGAAACGATTTGCATTCAAAAAACTGCAAAAAAATGATAATTAGCGCCGAAAACTCGCAAAACCCATTTTTTCACTTATGGGTTTTTTTTGGGACCATATAAAACAGAATTAAGGGGATGATATTTAAAAAGTAGTATTTCATTCGTATTTTATGGCTAATTGTGAAAAAAAATATTAAATTTTAACTCGATTCAACTATAATTGACGATTCTGAAAAAAATTTACAGAAACATCTTTTTTTCTTATGGGAAATACGTTCATGGGGCTTCATGGGGCTTGCGTCACCACAAAATATCATTTTTTTCAAAAAAAAAAAAACCTTCACTTCTCCCTCGTTTATTTTCCCTGTCCCCACTTCCTCTACTTTCATTCCCCACCCATCCCACCACCTAAAATTCTCACCCCT
The DNA here is from genome assembly GCA_932195095.1 of Andricus curvator. Lineage (NCBI taxonomy): Eukaryota > Metazoa > Arthropoda > Insecta > Hymenoptera > Cynipidae > Andricus > Andricus curvator. The sequence continues at coordinate 11,414 of CAKNYM010045351.1, forward strand.
TGACTTCTCTTACTTCTCCCTCCTCTATATCCCGAACCCTCACATTTTTCACATCCCTCACTTCTCCCACTTTCTGCTCCCTCACTTTCCTTACTTCTGCTTTTTCTACTTCCTCTCCCCTCACATCCCTCACTAAAGCTCACTTCTCCTACTTCCCAACCTCTCACAATTGGCATATCCAATCCTATCACTTCCCTTATTTCTCCATCCTATACTTCTCTTACTTCTCCACCCCTTCTTTCCCTTACTTCTCCCTCGTTCACTTTCCCTCTCCCCAAATCCTCTACTTTCATTCCCCACTCATCCCACCACCTCACTTTCTCACCCTCTTCACTTCTCTCACTTCTCCCTCCTATACATCTCAACCCCTGAAATTCTTCACATTCCTCACTTCTCCTACTTTCTACCCCCTCACTTTCCTTACTTCTCCTTTCACTACTTTCCCTCCCCTCACATCCCTCACTTACACTCGCTTCTCCTACTTTCCAAGCCCTCACATCCCACACTTCCAATCCCATTACTTCCCTCACTTCCTCATCCTCTACTTCCCCTAATTCCACTCTCATACTTCTCCTACTTTCCTTCCCTTTTTTTCTCACTTCTCCCTCGTTTACTTTCCCTCTCCCGAATTCCTCTACTTTCATTCCCCACCCATCCCATCACCATTCTCACCCCTTCACTTCTCTTGCTTCTCCGTTCTCTAGATCCCAACCCCCAACAGTCTTCACATCCCTCACTTTTCCTACTTTCCACCCCCACCTTTTCCTTACTTCTCCTTTCTCTACTTACCAACCCCTCACATCCCACACTTCCCGTCTCATCACTTCCCCATCCTTTACTTTTTTTTTGTAAATGACGATTCGAAAAAAAAGTTTTCCAATGCATTTTTGGACCACCCTATTATCCACTATATGTTGCATTATCCACTGTAGGGAGGTTTCCCCTACTTTTTTGGTGTCACTCCAGTCTCCCAGCATGATGCAATTATACCATTTACCGCAAAATCCGCGGGTATAATATCAAATTTTATTTTGGTATTCAAATTCAGCACGTGAACTATTCCAAGTTTGCCGTATATTAACAATGAATTCATTCCTTGAGAAGAATCAATCCACCCAGGAAATGGTTCTTTATATGTTGAAGTACCTGCACAAATCAGATGCACAAATTATATTTTATTTACTATGATCTTCAATATATTCCGTATTCGGACATTACACCCTTTCCCCTTTTTCTCTCTCTTCCCCTTTTTCCCTTTTTCCCCTGTTTTTAAGAAACTTCCTCTTTTTCTCGCTTTTTCTCTTAAGGCTCTTCAAATTACTTGGGTTTTCGCCAGATCCATAATACGTCTACAAGAATGGATTGTTCAATGCAATATTTTAACCACATAATCTAAAGGCAATTATACTAGCTGGAACATAGATATTTTTCGAAAAATGTGCTTATTGCTTTTATTTGTAATTGAAAACTGAGTGCTTTTTTGCCCCTGTAGAATGCAACACGCTAGTTATTGTGTATGTCGGGCTGCAGTCACCCAGTCTAGTTCCAAGTCGCATAAAATTTGCAGGTAACGTGTCGTAGTCACTTACAGTAATATATAATATAATAATATAATACAATAATAAAAATAAAATAATAATAATTTTTCGAAAATATATCTAGATTTATAAAAATTGTATTTTGAGGTTAGAGCTTCTGCCCAACAGCCTTATAAAAGAAAGTACCCAAATTCTTCAGAAATGTTTTAGAAATCTGTGATAAATATCTACTTTTTCAATTATTATTATTTATTAATGTATCATTTTAAGGCCATGTAACGAGTGGGTCACGTGACCGGATTCCTACCTTACCGACACTTTTTTTCAAAATCAACTTACGTTCACACGAAACGCGATATCGAGTTGAAAATTTGGGATAATAAATAAGAAGCGCTAAGAAAGGCGGCTCTGGTCCTAAATTTTTATAATTATGAAAAAAGTTTTTTTTGTAAATAATTTGCTGTTGCTTTTTTCATGATTATTAAAATTTAGAACCAGAGCCGCCTTTCTTAGCGCTTCTTATTTATTATCCCAAATTTTCAACTCGATATCGCGTTTCGAGTGAACGTAAATTGATTTTGAAAAAAAGTGTCGGTAAGGTAGGAATCTGGTCACGTGACCCACTCGTCACATGGCCTTAAACACTGCACTAAATATCAATGGTGAGTTACGAAAAAGATAACTTCCTTACCAGCAGAAAGGAGGGTATTATGTTATATATTTAAAAAGATTTACAATTATATATTATTATTATTTACTATTTATTATTGTATTATATTATATATTACTCTCAGTGACGAAGAAACGTTACTTGCAAATTGTATGCGACTTGGAACTAGACTGAGTGACTGCAACCCGGTTTACACAATAGCTAGCATGTTGCATTTTACAGGCGCAAAACACTCAGTTTTCAATTACAAAAAAAAAAAAAAAAAAAGCACATTTTTCGAAAAATATCTGTGTTCCGGCTAGTATTACTACCTTAAGATTATGTAGTTAAAATTTTACATTAAAATTTTACATTACAAATTTTACACATTAAAGAATGCATTCTTGTAGACGTATTATGGATCTGGCGAAAACCCGAGTCGTTTGAAGAGCCTTAAGGTTCTTCAAATCCACTATACGTCTAAAAGGATAAATTGTTGAACGTAATATTTTTACCACATAATCTAAAGGCAATTATACCGGTTTGAACAGAGAGCTTTTTCCGGAAAATGTCCTTTTTTTTTTTTTTGCGCCTGAAACCGACAACACCGGCATGACAGGAAGTCACTCTGGGTTCCAGTATCGTGAAAAAATTACACGCAAGATCTCCCGCTGTGCGCTTTTTGAAATGAGTAAGCGCCTGTTTTCGGTTCATCATGGGTGCACTCCCGGTGGCGGGTTGCTCGTTCCCAGGCGCATAAAATCCAGCATTTTTTTCAATTAATTTAAAAAAACAACAACAAGATTATTTTTCGAAAAAAGGGCTCTAAGCGTGCTTGTATTTAGCCCTTTGGATTATGTGGTTAAAATATTACATCAAACAATTCATCCTTGTAGGAGAAAAGTTGTCATTTGTAATGCATGAACTGAAAATCAAGCCCTAGGAAGCACCTTAAATGCAAATTAAATTATTAGAACGTAATAAGAAAATAAAAAAATCATTTTTATTTAAAGTCAATTCTTTTTGATTGAAAATTCTACAATTTGGTTGAAAATTTCATTATTTTTTTGAAAAATTAACTATTTTGGTAGCAAAAATTCGTCTCTCTGGATAGAAAATCAATTTTCAATGGTAGAAAAGTTTTCTTTTTTGGTTAAAAATTCATTTTTTTTTATTGAAAATTAAATTTTGTTGAAAATTGAACTGTCTTTTTACAAATTAGTCTGCTTGGTTTGAAAATTTAATAATTTAGTTGAAAATTCAACTATTTCTTTAAATGATTAATTTTTTTTTAATTCAAATCTTTCATGGTAGAAAAGCCATCTTTTTTAGTTGAAAATTCATCTTTTTGGGTTGAAAATTAACTACTACGTTGTCGAAAATTCAATTTCGTTCTCAGAAATTCGTCTTTTTGGCTTAAAATTTTAACTATTTGATTAAAAATTCGACTATTTTGTCGAAAATTCGTGAATTATTTGGTTCAGAATGAACTGTTTGGTTAAAACTAATTTTTTTTTATCTTTCGTGGTTGAAAATCAACTTTTTTGTCAAAAATTCAACTGTGTTCTAAAAAATTCGTCTTTTTGGTTTAAAATTTTAACTATTTGTTTAATATTATTTGATTAATTTTTTTTAATTCAATCGTTTGGTTGAAAATGATATTTTTTCTTGAAAATTTACCTTTAAATTTATTTATTTACTTAACTATTTGGTTAATATTTTTGGTTAAAAATGACCTCTTTGGTTGAAAATTTTACCCTTTCCTAAAAAATTCTACTATTTGGTTGAAAATTTAACTATTTTGTTTAAAATTAATACTTTTTTGGCCAAAGTTCAACTATTATTATAGAAAATTCGTTTTTTAGATTAAAAAACTCATCTTTTACATCTGGTGTAAAAGTAATCTTTTTTTGTTAAAAATTCATCTTTCTTGTTTGAAAATTCAAGTGTCTTCTGGAAAATTCATCTTTTTTTATTTGAAAATTTAATTATTTGGCTAAAAATTCAACTATATCGTTGAAAATTCGTCAACTATTTGTTTCTAAATGAAATATTTGATTTTTTTTAAATTGAACTCTTTGGTTGAAAATGATCTTTTTTCTTTAAAATTTACCTTTAGATTTATTTATTTAACTATTTGGTTAATATTTTTGGTTAATATTTTTGGTTAAAAATGACCTTTTTGGTTGAAAATTTTACTCTCTTCTAAAAAATTCTACTTTTTTGTTGAAAATTCCACTATTTTATTTTAAATTAATACTTTTTTGGCGAAAGTTTAACTATTATTATAGAAAATTCTTCTTTTTAGATAAAAAAAACTCATCTTCTACATCTGGTGTGAAAGTCATTTTTTTTTTGCAAATTCATCTTTTCTTGGTAGAAAATTCAAGTGTCTTCTGGAAAATTCATCTTTTTTATTTGAAAATTTAATTATTTGGCTAAAAATTCAACTATTTTGTTGGAAATAATATTTTTGTAGTAAATTCAACTTTATACGGTTGATAATTCAACACTCTTTTAAATAAATCGTCTGTTTTTTTATTAATTTAACTATTTTATTGTAAATGCAACTGTCGAGTTAATTTTTTTTCTTTTCTTTAAACAGTCAGCTATTTTTTAGAAAATAATCTTATTTCTTGAAAATAATTTTGTTGAAAATTCCTCTCTCTTGATTAAAACGTCAACTATTTGCTTATAAATGCAACTATTAAGTTACAAATTAATTTTTTGTTAATTATTCCACTAAAGTCGGTAAATAGATATCAAGAAAAAAAACTTATTTATAATTACCAATAGAAAATCTGTAGATGCAAAATGGCAAATCATTCGCGTATTCTTTTATCAAGCCTTCACCTATTGCTTTTGAGAAAGCATATGTGTTTGGAAATTTTCCTATGATACTGTAATGGAAAAAATATTTTCAAATTTTTAATAATTTTCTTGAATATATAATAAATAATTTAATTGAATGCGCATAGTAAGCTGCAGTCAACTTTAACCCAAAAAAGATATCACAAGAAGTTTTTTACAAAATATTATTCTTACATAGTATGCGCATATTTTGCGAAAAAAAATCGTGGAAGCGCTTTTTGCACAATTTAAAATTTTGATTATCAACAAAAAAATTTTAATAAAAAACTGTTTTTACTCAGGGATCGCTGAAAATTAAATATTGAATCAAAACAGTTCTACACATTTTTTTTTAAATTATAACTGTTGAATCTACAAAGGTTTTTTTATATTCGAAAAAAACTTTTATCACAGCAAAAATTGTTTAAACATTTTTTTAATTACCGGTTATAATTAAATTATGCTGGCATGATTTAAAAACAAAATAAAAGCTTAAAATTTTGAAAAAAAATTTTGCTTTGGGAATTTTTTTTTTTAATTACTTTCATGGTAACATAAAACAGTATTCAATAAATATCATCTAACTTCAAGGATCTTTCGGTTAAAGTTGGTTGAAGCTGACAGTATGCGGTTTTATATTTTTGGAAGCAATACTTGAATTTAAAAAAATTTTTAACTACGGACTTTTTTAATTTTTGTAAAATCTTACATTTTTGTCAGTTTCTGCTCTTCGTCTCGTGAAAGATTTTTTTCTTGCACATATTTGCCTATTACTTTTATTTCCTCATAACTGATAGGTGATGGATACACTTTCTCTTCAATGTTATCATGAATACAATTGCTGAATGCTGAAGATACGTAAACAGCAGCCTGTAATATAAAATTGTAAATTATTTTTTTTACGTATAATTATTATTTTTATAATTTTTTTAAAACGAGATGAAATAATTTTGCCGAATTCTCAAAATACTGAAAAAAATAATTGAGGAAACATAAATTTCCCGGAAAATGAAAATTCTAAAAATTTCAAATACCGGAAGGAAAATTTCTCGAAATTAGTAAATTGCCAAATATTCAAAATCTCGAAAACAGCAAATAGCCGAATTTTCAAATTCCTGAAAAGAAATATTTAAGAATAAAATTAAGAAAGAATACTCCATACAAAATATCAGATTTTTCTAACAGAAAAAAAAATCTTAAATTTTTTTCCGGAATTGTAAAATAAAAATTTCCGAAAATGTAGACACATCATATAGTTATAAGCGTAGATTCATGATTAGAAAACTTTGTAATTTTTTCAAAAATATAAATATGAATTTTGTAATTTCCAGAATTCGAATATTCGTTAATTTACTAATTTCGGGAATTTGAAAATTAAGCAACTTATTATTTCCAAAAAATGGACATTTCGGCAATTTAGTATTTTCGTTCATTTTGAAATTTCGGTAGTTTACCATTCTCGGCATTTGAAAATCCTGCAATTTACTATTTTCGGAAATTTGAAAATGAGGCAATTTACTATATTGCGGAATTTGAAAATTCGACAATTTACTATTTTCGAGATTTTGAAAATAAGACAATTTACTATTTTCGGGAATTCGAAAATTTGACCACTTGCTATTTTCTAGAAATTGAAATTTCCGTAGTTTACTATTTTCGTGAATTTGAAATTTCAGCAATTTACTATTTTTGGGAATTTAAAAATTCGGCAATTTACTATATTGCGGAATTGGAAAATTAGAAAATTAACTATTTTCGAATTTACTATATTGCGGAATTTGAAAATTCGAAAATTTACTATTTCCGAGAATTTTGAAATTTCGGCGATTTACTATTTTTCGAAATTTGGCAATTTACTTTATTGCGGAATATGACATTTCGACAATTTACTATTTTCGGGAATTTAAAAATTCGGTAATTTACTATATTGTGGAATTTAAAAATTCAATATTCTCGAGATTTTTTTTAAATTTCGGCTATCTATTATTTTTCAGAGTTTAATTCGACAATTTACTATATCCGTGAATTTAAAAATATGACAGTTTACTATTTTTTGGAATTTCGGCGATTTACTTTGTTGTGGAATATGAAATTTCGACAATTTACTATTTTTGGCAATTTGAAAATTCAGCTATTTACTATATTCATGAACTTAAAAATACGAAAATTCAATATTTTTGGGAATTTAAAAATTCGGTAATTTCCTATATTGCGGAATTTGAAAATTTGACTATTTACTATTTTCGAGAATTTGAAAATAAGACAATTTACTATTTACGGGAATTCGAAAATTCGACCACTTGCTATTTTCTAGAAATTGAAATTTCCGAGGTTTACTATTTTCTTGCATATGAAATTTCAGCAACTTACTATTTTTGGGAATTTAAAAATTCGGTAATTTACTATATTGCGGAATT
>CAKNYM010045351.1:34948-57770 GCA_932195095.1 Andricus curvator
AAATAAAATAAAATAAAATAAAATAAAATAAAATAAAATAAAATAAATAAAAAAAGAGGGAGAAAAGGAGAAAAAATCAACCAAAACCAACCTCTCACTTTTTCCTTTATCCGTCTTTTTTATACTACCAGGGAACCAACATGTTTCGGGGACATTAGATCTGGGCACTATGGTCTTTTTTCCTTCTTCAATATTCATAATTTACATATTTTCAGGTTTTAAAAAATAAAAAATGAAAAATGTTTATATTTATACATGATATATGTTTAAAAAATTTATTTTGTCATTCTCTTAAATGTCTCCCTGGTACTTATTGGAAAATAAGGTTGCCAATGGGATGTACATACTGTACCAATTTAGAAATAACACAGATACTTATGAAAAATAAGTTGTAATACCCTCGTTACCTATAAGCAAAGGTTTTCTGAGGAAGATGCCATATATATATATATATATATATATATATATATATAAAATATGTGCATAATTGTTCTTATGTACCAATGAGTACTTTTGTAATAATCTTATGCTGAATTTTCTGTTTAAAATTTTGTTTACTTATGTCTTTTATTTTCCCATCACTTTTGATATCCTATTTTTGTATTCATTTCTGAATAATTGATAATGATTTTTGGAACGATTCCTTATATTTTGTGTTTTTTTTTAGATCTGTAAAAATTTTTGTAACATGTGCGTTTTATGATGTTTTGGGTTAGTTCGAGAGGTTCCTTGAAAATTATGTCACTTGCCCTGGCAAACGAAAAGCTTAAAAATTAAAAGGGTATTTTCTCTCTCTCTCTCTCTCTCTCTCTCTCTCTCTAAAAAGTGGGATGGAACGATTTCTAAAATCTGCCTTGAGATTTTTCGAGTTAAAAAAGAAGGTTAGTTTGCCTCGGTACTTTGAATAATTCACCACTCAATTTTTGTCAGTGTTACTTTCATTTAAAATAATTATTCTTTTTGAACATAAATTAAACCAAAATTTCCAAAAATTTTCGCGACTATGTTCTTTCAACAGCATTTCAATTAGTGTTCGAGATGTAATATGTGAATAAGAATTGAATCATAATACATACATACATCATACACAGGAAGTTAATTGATTACCATTTTTCTTCCTTTTTTTGTAATTTTAAATCATTCTTTGAATTTTTAATACTCTTTCAATCTTATTATATATAATAATTTTTATATCTGTGTCAATTTTTCACTAGTGAATGCAAAATTAGATTCAGTAATCTTTTTAAAAAAGAGATATTTGTTGTGTGTATATGTGTATGTGAGTGTACACGTATAGATATTATTCTTATTTGCAGGCATTATGTTTTGATTTTTTCAATTAGCATAAGAATATATTTATCATACTTGTAGTTTCCTATAAATAATCCCTGATGAGGGGGTCTAAATTGGCCCCGAAACATGTTAAAATTATTCATGATAAAATAGATTTCTGATCGATCTTAATTTAAAAAATAAAAAACCTAAGATCATTTGGAAAAAAAATATTTACTTATATGAAGTCTAGTACATCAATTTCTACATGTCCTCCATTCTAGATGCCAAGCCAACGTATTCGTAAGTGTGAATGCAACATAACCCAAATGATAAAAGACAACTTCCATAAATGATAGATAATGTTTTTTTATTAAGAAAATTTAGTAAACAAAATGTACACTCCTGAGATTTTATCTACGAAGCAGAGCCAGAGTATTTGTAAGTAATAATCTAAATAGAGTGCTTTTGAATCACCCACAAACTTAGGTTATTCTCATACAATTCACCAAATTTATTTAGTTGTTGAGGTTAAAAAAATAATTTGTTGTCAATATCTCGAAGTTTAATAAGCTTCGGTGCATAACACCATACTGGATCTTTTGTTGTGATTTTTTCAGAGAAACCAAACTATTGACTTTCACATTAATCAATTTGAAATTCAAGCATTAATTGCTTAGTACCATTTAGCATAAGAAGATTATATAATCTGTACTTACCTGCAAAGAAAATAAGATGAGACGATTACAAATCTGCAACTGCAAAGCTTTTATAATACATTTGTAAGGTAAAGTCACTGAACCGTATATTAATATTTCATTCAAATTGCACTTCATTAGCGTGAAAATCCAAAAAATGTCGACATAAATTGATCTTTTTCATAAGGAAGTTTTGGAATGAAATTCCACTTACCATAACCATGCAATGTGTTTCGTCAATAATATACTTCGCTGCAGCTGATGTTTCAAAATTTAGATAAGGTAGATGTCCCAGTAATCGCAGCGGTCCCAGTAATCGTCAGTTTTGAGGTGTAAACGCCAGAAATAAGTATTTTTCGCATGAAAATACATTCCTAAAATATTTTTAAGTAAGTTTGAACAGTGCTTGTTGTGGAAACCAAGTTAGTTTTTTGTATTGCCGGAGGCGATGAATCACGAAACGTGGAAAGTAGCTTAAAATTTAGGTTATGAAACCAGGGTGTCTACCCTACCTGCAAAACCTGGAAAACCTGGAATTGTCAGAGAATTTTTATATGCCTTGAAAAACCTGGAAATGTCGGGGATTTTTTTTTTTTAAGTCAGGAAATTTTTTCCAGAGCATGCTTAATTTTTTTTGTTAAATTACAATATAAAATTGAATAACAATAATTCTTTGTTTGTAAAAATAGTTCTACATTACTGTATTTAACTATTTTGTTGAAAATTTGTTTTTGGATTTGAAATTAATTTTTTTAACTGAAAATTTAACTATTTTATTTTTGGTAAAAAATTGACCACTTTTAGTTGAAAATTTAAGTATCTGGTTGAAAATTCATGTATTTTGCTGAAAATTCGTTCTTTTTGGTATAAAATTAATCTTATTGGTTTAACACTTACCTTTTGGTTGAAAATTTAACTGTTTTTAATTAAAAATTTAAATCTTTTTTTGGATGAAATATCAACTGCTACATTTCTTGTTTAGAATTCATATTTTTTTAATGAAAATTTAATGCGTAAAAATTGAAACTATGTTGTTAAAAATTAATTTTTCTGGCTGAAGATTCATCATTTTAATCAAAAATTCATCTCTTTGTTTGAAAAATGAACTACTTTGTTGAAAATTTGTTTTTTCTTTGGCTGAAAATGAATTTTTTTACTGATAATTTAACTATTCTAGTTGAAATTTTAACAATTTCGCGGAAAATTGGTTTGTTTGTTTTTTTGTTAAAAATTAATTTTTAACCGAAAATGTAATTATTTCCGTTCAGTATTCCATCATTTTAGTTAAAAATTCATATTTTTCGTTGAACATTAATTTTCTTACATAAAAATTTATTTATTCAATTTCTGGGTGAAAAATTATTATTTTTTAGCTGAAAATTCGTCTTGTTTAGTAGAAATTAATCTTTTTGGTTTAAAATTCAATTATTTTAGTTGAAAATTCATCATTTTAGTTTAAAATGTATCATTTTGGTTGAAAATTTATATTTTTTGGTGAAAAATTAATTTTTGAACTGATTATTCAACTATTTTATTTTAAAATGACACTTTATACAAAAATATCAAAACTAGTCTTGTTCCAACTTTGGAGAAAAAATGTAATGATATTGCAATTAGATGGGAAAACAAAAGGTTCATAAATGAAAGCTTGGCATACAAATTAAAAACACATAACAGTATTGTCTCTAAAGCATATGCTCTCCCATAAGTTTATAAGCAAGACTTAAAATGGCGGTTGATTGTTTCCGCAGTAGGTTCTCCAACATATAATTTATCAAAATACATATCCAATTGTTTAAAACCAATTTCAGGTAAAACTAAAGCGTTTGTAAAAAATAGTTGGGATTTACAAAAAGAGCTTAAAAATATCAAAGTTCCTGATTCACACTCTATAGTTTCACTGGATGTAGTATCTATGTATGATAATATTCCATTAGACTTAGCATTAGATTGTATTGAAGAAAAATTAAATTTAAACCATAATTTAACAAGAATCTCCAAAAATGAATTTTTAATTGCCACTGAAACAGTATTAAACAACACAGTTTTCTCTTTTAATAATAAATTTTTCAAACAAATATCAGGCTGCCCTATGGGCTCTCCATTATCCCCTATTATTTCAAATTTAGTCATGGAAGATATAGAAAGAAGGGCTCTAAGTAAATTAACTTTTACTCCTATTCTTTACAAACGATACGTGGACGATATCCTAGCAATCGTTCCTACTGAAAAAATAGATGAACTCCTTAACACTTTCAACAATATGGAAAATTCAATTAAATTCACTATTGAAAAAGAAGTTAATAATTCTATTGCTTATCTAGATTTATTAATTATAAAAACTTCAGAAGGTAATTTAACTACAAATTGGTATAAAAAAATATCTTGGTCAGGACGTTATTTAAATTATAACTCCCATCATTTATTTTCTCAAAAAGTTGGTCTAATAAAAGGTCTTATTGACAGATGTGTAAAATTAAGCGATATAAAATTCCGTAAAGAAAATTTAGATCAACTAAAAATTACTCTCATGCAAAATAATTACCCACTTCAATTAATAAATGAAATTATCAAAGAAAGAATCCATGAAATTTATAATAATTCATCTAAAAATAAAAAATGGAATGAAAATCACAATAAATCTGAACTAAAAGTTTCGTTACCATATGTGGAAGGTCTTTCGGAACGTCTTAGAGGTTCTTTAAAAAAATACAATATTAATGTTTGTTTCACCAACAACCACACACTTAATAAATTTCCTTTTTTTTAAATTAAAGATAAAGACAATAAAGAAAACTCATCTTGTATTGTATATATGATAGATTGTAAATGTTGCAATAAAATTTATATTGGTGAGACTGGCAGGAAACTAAAAACTCGCATTTATGAACATAAACGAGATTGTGAATTAGGCAATCAAAACACTGGTTTATCAAAACATGCATGGAAATACAATCATTATTTTGATTTTGAGATTAAAAATATCAAAATTTTAGCTCGTGAAAATAATACACACAAACGAAGAATTCTAGAGTCCATTTTTATAAATAAATTCATTAAAAATTCAATCAATTTAAAAACCGAAATTTTAAATATAAATAAAATTTATCAAACCATTTTATAACCAATTAATATACAAACTTTTAAAAAAACAAAAATGTCATATCAATTTTTAAATCCAATTCACTTTGACGCACTTTTCATTTGGTTCTCTATTTTAATATCCGCCTTTCTTAATTACTCATGAAAATATGACTTCATCCATAATGTATTTTGTTAGTCCATGTTTGTCCTTCCAAATCAAAACACCTGTTTTGTTATATTTATCCAAAATGTAGTAAAATTATTATATTGGAGCCTCGAAAATTTGAGGTTTCAATTTTTAAAATATTTTAAAGGACACTATTTTAATTTATGCTATTTATAAATATTTCAACAATAAAAACAAACAACTAAATTTGGTTCACTCCAAAAATAAAGTTGTTCTCTTGGAAAATAACCAAAAATTGAAATGTCTTGGATAATTTAAAAAATATCACAACAGGTAAATTTAAAATATTTTTTTTTTGTTCACAATTTTTTTTTGTTCATTATAAATGTTTTTCGGTTTATTAAATCTATGTATATTATCTTAATTTAGGTTATGTATTACCTTGAAGAAGGCCTGCAACAAGGTCGAAACGTACGTTGGTTTAAATTAAAATTGACGAATAAAGCATGATTCTTGACAACTGAATCTACTATTATTATTTTTACTGGACCGTATGACCAAAATAATAGATTCTTATATGAATTGACTTCATTATTAATAACAACGGTCGAAGAAAAATTTCAAAGTGTGGATAATATTCCATTCACTAAACATAGATATTTTATTTTTGGTTGAAAACGGCTCTTTCTTAGTTCCAAACTAAACTATATGGTTGAAAATTTGTCTTTTTAGTTGAAAATTTAACTACAGGGCTGAAACTTTGTTTTTTTTTTAAATTGAAAATTCATGTATGTTGTTGAAAAATCGATTTCTTTTTGTAAAAAATTAAGCTTCTTTAAAAATTCATCTTTTTTTGGTTGAAAATTCAAGTATTTCAGTTGAATATTCATCATTTTAGTTGAAAATTTGCCTTTTTTGTTAAGAAATTGATTTTTTTTTCAACTGCAAATTTAATTATTCCATTTTTGGTTGAAAGCTGATCTTTTTTATTTCAAAACTTTAACTATATGGTTGAAAATTTGTCTTCTTTTTTAGTTCAAAATTCAACTATTTCGTTTAAAATGCAAGTATTTCTGTTAAATATTCATAATTTTAGTTGAAAATTCTACTTTTTGGTTGAAAGTGAAACTCTTTTGTTAAAAATTCGTCTTTTTGGTTTAAAATTCATCTATTCCAGTTGAAGATTCATCATTTTACTTCAAAAATTCATCACTTTGGTTCACATTTTTTTGCGGAAAATTAATTTTTTTTAACCGAAAATTTAATTATTATATTTTTGTTTGAAAACTGATCTTTTTCAGTTCAAAATTAAACTAAATTTATGAAAATTTGCCTCTTTTATTTGAAAATTCAACTTTTTCATTAAAAATTAATTTTTTTGTTTAAAAATCGTCTTTTTGGTAGAAAATTGATCTTTTTAGTTGAAAATTCAACTATTTGGTTAAAAAATTATCTTTCTTGTTGAAGATGAAATATTTTTATTTGAAAAGTTAGGAATTTGAAGCGTTTTGAATTGAATTTAAAAAATTGCGAAATATTTGAATGGCTCAGTACTATGAAAAATTATACCTGGAAAAAACCTGGAATTGTCAGAGAATTTTTTTCTAGGATTTGAGTAGACACCCTGGAAACATGTTTCTTTGCTTAAGCTTTTAATATGTCAAGAAACTACTTGATCGGGACGAAAATTATTTTTTTGTAATAAAAGATCATTTTTGTTTCATAAAATTTAGTAAAGTCTTCATTTAGTACCTTCTCGTTCGAGAAATATCGGCCACGATTATAGGGACATTTCAAAAGCATAGTTGCTCGAGTAATCGCGACCGGTCGCGAAGACTAGGACGAATCTGTCAAAATTTTATTTCCATATTTCGTTACAAATAATGATTTAATTAATTTCAAAAAGGCGTGAAATGAAATCGGAGTACTGACTTGTTACTGCGTGAAAAGTAACCGTAATATAAATTAGTGCTTAAAACTGAAAAAAGGTAATGTAAAATATTGGCATGACTTTAGTGATTTCATTATCAATTTTTTAGTTTATTATCATTTTTCAGTGAAGTTAATATTTATTGAGTAGCTTTTCATTAGCTAACATTAATCTATACTGCATAATATAAAGAAAAATGTGTAACAGATATATAATTATTGATAGTTTTAATGTTTTGACAACGTAAACATAACATTACCTCCAAATACACATGATTTTTTTAGTCACTGCAATTTATCAAATTTCGTCATTGTGTTTATAATTTATGTTGCAAAAAAGTTAATTATACAAATTACCAGTGTGTAAATTTTTGTATCCCATGTAATTATGTTATATGACTTTATACAACTCAATATTATATATTTCGAACTTTTTTTAAAAAAGGAAACTGTTAATAATTTTTAATTATAATATTCAGTATTTGAAAAGAATTTCAGCATTGTAGTTATCACTTATCATGACAAAAATTCTAATAAATATTTATTTCGATTTATTTTTGAGACCACTTTATTTCTTCTAAATAAAATATTAACTTTTCGAAAATATTTTTAATTGAAATAAAAACTAAACATTTTAAAAGAAAATTCATTTTTATTATGATTAATTATTATAATGTCCATCAGACGTATTGGAACTATCAGAAGATTCGATTTTGAGGTTATGTTTCGACGGATTTCATCTCGGAGGTCTCAATCTCTCAATCAATATAAAACTAACAATACATCTTTCATTTCATTGAAGTATACTTAAAATACAAAAATACACTTGAAATACACGTCCAAATCACTAAAAACACATTTCAAGAAAACTTAACCTTTTTCGCGAAGACTGGGACAACGACTCGCGATTACTAGTACATGGCAGATTTGGAAATGGCGATAACTGGAACATCGGTGCTTTTTTACTTTTAATTGTTTATCAATAAAAGGTAATATTAAATATAATATAAAACCAATTTTTATAATATTCTAGGATGTTTAATGCTTCACTCAGTACCAATCATTTTTTAACTAATCCTTCCAAAACAATTTTCTAAATATTTGAAGTCAATGAAATCTCTTATGGTGACGATTACTGGGACGTTTACCTTAAGTAAGCAATTTAAGATTTCAATCATTAAAAAAAAAACAAGTGAATATTTAACGGAAAATAATTCTAAAAATATCCATGTACAAAATAACATATTCCTTTAGAAAATTGTTTACAAAAAAAATATTCAGTGTCGAAAATATTTATTCCTAACCAGAACAGGCTCCTGTTGGTTGAATTACATAAAAAAACAATAATGGAACAAATATATTTCTGAAATGAAAAATTTTAGTTGAAAATGTGCATAGTATTTTTTTTAAATTACAAAAAACGTTCGTAAACATTGAATTATTAATTTTACAAAATGGATAGAAACTTCGAGATAAGTGAGTGCTGAATTGTATCCCACAAAGTTTTTTTGGCAAACGTTATTAGGTTCGGAGAAAATTTAGGAAGAAATTTTTTTCGTTTGAGGCGCACATATTTTTACATTAATTTTTTTAATGAAATTTTTATAGAATTATTTTTATTTTGAATTGAAACAATAATTTTTAATAACTTCAAAAATTAAAAATAATTATTTGAAAAAAATATTGAATTATTGGAGTTTTAATAAATAAATAATATTTATTAAAGACAAATTTTTCAATTATTTAAATTGGGGAATTTTCTGTTTCGGGTATTATACAATTCGGCAATTTTATTTCGGGAATTTTACAGTGTCGGGAATTTTATTATTCAGGATTTTTCAATCGTCCCTTCAAATTTTTTTAAAATTTCAAAATATCTTTTCAAATTATTCAAATTTTTCCTAAAATTAAAAAAACATGCAATATAAAAAAACTGCCTTAAGATCTTCCAGATTCTTTTTCGACATTTTTGGAAATCATTTGAAATATTTTTAAATTTTCTTTGAAAGTTAATATTTCAAAATAAAAAGTGACTTAAAATTCTCCCAGGGATCATAAGAAAAAAATTTTATTCTCTCGAAACGTTTCAAATTAGTCAACTGTTTTCTAACATATTCGACTTTTTAACTTAAAAACTTAATTCTTTCGTTGAAAATTCGTTTCTTTTTTATTGAAGATTAATTCTTTAAACTAAAAATTTGATGATTCTATTTTTAGTTGAAAACTAATCTTTTTTAGTTGAAAATTAAATTTTGTTGATGAAAGTTCATTTGTCTTGATTGCTTAAAAACTTTCTTGCTTATAATTTGCATTTTCGGGTTTAAACGGCAACTTTTTTCTAAAAAAAATTGGTCAGTTTAGCTTTAAAACTTAACTTTTTGTTGAAAATTCGTCTTTTTAAGAAGCAATTTAATTTTACTAGGAATCTGTATTATCATTGGAGATGGTAACGATCGATCAGAAGAGAAATCTTTTCACACATCGTCAAAATTGAAATCTACAATATCGATCAAAGTTATCTCCTCTAATACAGAAAATCTTTAACCTCTTTTTAGACTAGATGGAGCTATAAATTTGAAAAAATTTAAATTAAATTTCTTCAGAAAAAAGATCTTCTTCTTTACCTCCGCTGGGATTCGAACGCCAGGTCAACTGATTGCCGGTCAGGTGCTCTACCACTAAGCTACTAGATAATACAGTAATACTACTATAATAAAGATTCCTAGTAAAATTTACTTGTATTAAAACAACATCTTGCAAAAGAAAGCGCGTTTCAGAAAAAGGATTCTTCTTCCGATCTCTCTAGTAGCTTAGTGTTAGAGCACCTGACCGGCAATCAGTTGACCTAGCGTTCGAATCCCAGCGGAGCGAAAGAAGATTTTTTTTCTGAATCTGATTTCTGAATGAATTTTTGGTTAAAAACTTACCTTTTTAGTTCAGAATTCAACTATTTGGTTGAAAATTCGTCTTTTGGTAGAAAATTAATCTTATTCGTCGAAAATTGACCTTCTAGGTTAAAAATTCGAATATTTTATTGAAAATGTAAATATTTTATTGAAGATTCAACTATTTCGTTACAATCAAAAGAAAATTATACATTTTTATTTATCAAATTATGCATTATTTATATAAAAGAAGAAACTATCATCCAGATGAAGAACAGAAGGAAGAAAATGCTTAGAACTTTCACAAGCTGATGAATTATATAAAGCCTAAAACATAAACAATATAATTTTTAGAATTGTTACAATCACTAACAGTAAACTGTAATTTAATATATTTGACGGTAAAATGATCCAGATAAGTAATCTAATACTAAAACTCTTGTTTTTATGTAATACTCAAAATTTTTCTTGAAAATTCAACTTACTTCATCAATCGCAAACGAGAGTAATTGATGCTTCGTGGACTATTGTCACTTTTTAATAAGAATTTATGGATTCCATCAAAATGTATCTCAGGAAATTCCTCCCAATTAACTGTTTTTATATCAAAAGGAATTAATTCCTTATCAGTTTCTGAAAGTTTATTCCAGAGGGCTCTTGTCCTGTGGGTCTCAAAGGTCCAATCTCGATTCATAAAAACTCTCAACGAGTCCATCACAATCATTCCTTTTTTGTAAATGCGATGCAGCCTAGAACAAAAAATATTTTTGAATCAATAATTTACCATTTTGAATTGGAGTTGCCTGAAATTAAAAAAAAAAAAGAACATTTTTTAATTGAAAACGTTCCAAATCCAACAATTTTAGATTAGGTACAATTCAACTGTTATAATTTCTGAATAAAAGCGTTTCAAATTGAATGATTTGAAATCAAAAGTTTTTTAAATTGAAATATTTTTAAGCAGAAGCTCTCGAAATAGAAAATTTTTAGGATAAATTTTGGAAAACTTGACAAATTGACAATATTTGGAAATTCGAGAAAATATTTCGGAATATTTTTAAATTATATACAATTCAGAAGCGGCGGAGTCTTTTTTTCTAGGTGGGGGCAGGGGCATATATTTATAATATTGAATGGCACAATTTCTACATAGTACAACAATATTAGGGGAGAGTGGTCCTAAGTCGGCACAGTAAGAAATTTTGTCGAAAACAGAGGGTAAACAGGGTTTAATGGCGCCTTAATATCTTTGCGGTCGCAAAGCAGCGCAAAGTGAAGAAGTCGATTTTTTTCTATTTCTCAAAATGTTCGTCCTACGCCGGCACCCCCTGGTCATGAGTCAGCACATAATTTTTTCCGCTCGAATACAAGAAAGAGGGCAGGTTATGTAAGTTTTAGGAGGAAATGGATAATTTTAAACCATTTACAGTGAAAAAACATTATGAATATTGTCAAACTTTATTTATAGTATGGACACCTACCAGAGACAAGCAACATGCAGTCAAAACACAACCAAAATAAAAAAAAACAGCAAGAGACGAGTGACATGGAATTGAAACACAACAAAATAAAATAACTCACAAATAACAACAAAAGCAAAAAAAAAAAAAAAGGTGCCGACTCAGGACCACCTGTTTGGTGCCGACTCAGGACCATTAAGAATGTTTACACATTTCATGCTATTGGGCACACGAAACAAATCCGAATGAAAAATCGACTTTATCAGGCGAAAGCACACAGAAACCAACGCACTTAATCGATTGAACTTTTTTAAATATTTACACGCCTGTAGCTGCTTCACAAGAATGGAAGAAAATGGTATTCCTTTTGCACGAAAAATTTATACCTCGCTCACGCTGTCAAGCGAAAACTAAAGTGACAATTGTCAGCGTAAATTACGTCTATGTCTACCAGCAGTGCCGACTTAGGACCACTCTCCCCTATACTATGTAAAAATTGTGCATAAATAATAAATAATAAATAAACAATTAATAGTAAATAATAAATACAGGTTTAAAATTCATATTGCACAAATATTTCAATGATTTCCCAAACATTCCGGAAAGATTTCAAAGGTTTCTCAAAGATTTCAGAAAGATTTCCGATAGATTTAAAAGATTTCACAATGATTACCCAAAAATTTCACAAATATTTCGCAAAGACTTCAAATATTTAGCAAAGTTTTTTCATAGATTTAAAAGATTTCGGACAGATTCAAAAGATTTCAATGATTTTCCAAAAATTTCACAAAGATTTCAATAATTTCACAAATATTTCACAAGGATTTTAATAATTTCCCAAAGATTTCAATTATTTCACAAAGTTTTAAAAGATTGAACAAAGATTTCCCAATGATTTCAGAAAGATTTCACAAAGACTTCAAAGATTTCTCAAAGGTTTCAATAATTTTACAAATATTACTAAATATCTTGAATATTTCACAAAGATTTCCAAAGCTTTCAGAAAGATTTCACGAATATTTTACAAGGATATTAATAATTTCCCAAAGATTTCAAAAAGACTTCAATTATTTAACAAAGATTTCAAAGATTGAACAAAGCTTTCAATAACTTCAGAAATATTACTAAATATTTTAAATATGTCATAAAGATTTCCAAACGTTTTGAGAAATATTTTACAAAGATTTCACAAGGATTTTAATAATTTCCCAAAGATGTCAATAATTTCAGAAATCTTACTAAATATTTGAAATATTTTGCAAAGAGTTCAATGATTCATTAAATATTTCACAGAGGTTTCGAAAATTTCACAAATATGATCAAATATTTCAAAACTATTTCAAAAATTTCTAAAGATTTCAGAAAGATTTCACAAAGATTTCCATGATTTCCCAAAGATTTTAAATATTTCACAAAGACTTCAATGATTTTCTAAAGATTTCAATAATTTTAGAAATATTACTGAATATTTTAAATATTTCACAAAGATTTCCCAAGCTTTCAGAAAGATATCACAAAGATTTCACAAGGATTTTAATGATTTCACAAAGACTTCAATTATTTCACAAAGATGTCAAAGATTGAACAAAGATTTCCCAAAAGGTCATTTTTCTTCAAAAATTTTGGCTTTAGAACCAAATTTTTGTCATTTAAAAAAAAATAAAAAATAAAATAATTTTATTGCTAAAAGTTGTATAATTATAATTTGATTGATTAATTAATTATTGTTAATTAATATAATTAATATAATTTTGTTTCTATTTCAGAAATATTACTAAATATTTTTAATGTGTAACAAAGATTTTCAAAGCTTTCAGAAAGATTTCACAAAGATTTCACAAGGATTTCAATAATTTCCCCAAGATTTCAAAAAGACTTCAATTATTTCACAAAGATTCCAGAGATTGAACAAAGATTTCAATGATTTCCCAAAGATTTCAATAATTTCAGAAATATTAATAAATATTAAAAATATTTCACAAAGATTTCAATGGTTTATTAAAAATTTCAATAATTTCACAAATATTACCAAATATTTTAAATATTTTGCTAAATATTTTTCAAAGATTTCAATGATTTCTCAAAGATTTTAAAGATTTCACAAATACTTCAAAAATTTTCCAAACATTTCAATAATTTTACAAATTTTACTAAATATTTTTAATATTTCACAAAGATTTCCCAAGCTTTCAGAAAGATATCACAAAGATTTCACGAGGGTTTTAATAATTTCCCAAATATTTCACAACGAATCCAATGATTTCACAAAGATTTCAAAGATTGAACAAAGATTTGAATGATTTCCCAAAGATTTTAATAATTTCAGAAATATTACTAAATATTTTAAATATGTAACAAAGATTTTCAAAACTTTAAGAAAGATTTCACAAAGATTTCACAAGGATTTCAATAATTTCTCCAAGATTTCAAAAAGACTTCAATTATTTCACAAAGATTCCAGAGATTGAACAAGGATTTCAATGATTTCCCAAAGATGTCAATAATTTCAGAAATCTTACTAAATATTTTAAATATTTCGCGAGGAGTTCAATGATTTATTAAAAATTTCAATAATTTCACAAATATTACCAAATTTTTTAAATATTTTGCTAAATATTTTGCAAAGAGTTCAATGATTTCTCAAAGATTTTAAAGATTTTACAAATACTTCAAAGATGTTCCAAAGATTTCAATAATTTTACAAATGTTACTAAATATTTTTAATATTTCACAAAGATTTCCCAAGCTTTCAGAAAGATATCACAAAGATTTCACAAGGATTTTAATGATTTCAGAAAGACTTCAATTATTTCACAAAGATTTCAAAGATTGAACAATGATTTCAATGATTTCCCAAAGATTTTAATAATTTCAGAAATCTTACTAAATATTTTAAATATTTCGCAAGGAGTTCAATGATTTATTAAAGATTTCAATAATTTCACAAATATTTTAAATATTTTGCAAAGAGTTCAATGATTTATTAAATATTTCACAGAAATTTCAATAATTTCACAAATATTATCAAATATTTCGAAAATATTTCCAAAATTTCCAAAGATTTCACAAAGATTTCCATGATTTTCAAAAGATTTTAAATATTTCACAAAGACTTCAAAGATTTTCCAAAGATTTCAATAATTTTACAAATATTAATAAATATTTTAAATATTTCACAAAGATTTCCCAAGCTTTCAGAAAGATATCACAAAGATTTCACGAGGATTTTAATAATTTTCCAAAAATTTCACAAAGCATCCAATTATTTCACAAAGATTTCAATGATTTCCCAAAGATTTTAATAATTTCAGAAATATTACTAAATATTTTAAATATGTAAAAAAGATTTTCAAAGCTTTCAGGAAGATTTCACAAGGATTT
Organism: Andricus curvator; assembly: GCA_932195095.1. NCBI lineage: Eukaryota > Metazoa > Arthropoda > Insecta > Hymenoptera > Cynipidae > Andricus > Andricus curvator. The sequence goes on from CAKNYM010045351.1 coordinate 49,785, forward strand.
TAATAATTTCCCCAAGATTTCAAAAAGGCTTCAATTATTTCACAAAGTTTCCAGAGATTGAACAAAGATTTCAATAATTTCAGAAATATTAATAAATATTTCACAAAGATTTCAATGATTTATTAAAAATGTCAATAATTTCACAAATATTATCAAATATTTTAAATAGTTTGCTAAATATTTTGCAAAGAGTTCAATGATTTAATAAAGATTTCAATAATTTCTCAAATATTACCAAATATTTGCAATATTTTGCAGAGTTCAATGATTCATTAAAAATTTCACAGAGCTTTCAATAATTTCACAAACATTATCAAATATTTCAAAACTATTTCAAAAATTTTTAAAGATTTCAGAAAGGTTTCACAAAGATTTGCATGATTTCCCAAAGATTTTAAAGATTTCACAAAGACTTCAAAGATTTTCCAAAGATTTCAATAATTTTACAAATATTTTAAATATTTCACAAAGAATTCCCAAGCTTTCAGAAAGATATCACAAAGATTTCAGGAGGATTTTAATAATTTCCCAAATATTTCACAAAGAATCCAATTATTTCACAAATATTTCAATAATTTCACAAATATTACCAAATATTTTAGATATTTCGCAAAGATTTCAATGATTTATTAAAAATTCCAATAATTTTACAAATATAATCAAATATTTAAAATATTTCGCAAAGATTTCGGATAGATTTAAAAGATTTCACAAAGAATTCAATTATTTCACAAAGATTTCAGGTAGATTTTTGGAAAAATTCAAACCTTCCGATGAATTTAATTATCTGATTTCAGAGGGGGGCAAATTAATACTTTATTGGTCGATTTCTGGGCCTTCTTGTTTGAAAATTCAACTATTTTGTTGAAAATTTGTCTATTTGGCTTGAAAATTCAACAATTTGGTAGAAAATTTAACTATTTGGTTGAAAATGTATGTATTTTATTAAAAATTCGCCATTTTTTATTTTGTTGGAAATTCATCTTTCAGGTTGAGAATTCAACTCCTTGATTGGAAGTTGAATTACTTTCTTAAAAGTTCATTTTTTTATTGAGAATTCATAATTTTAGTTGGAAATTCGTATTTTTAAATTAAAATGTAATTCTTTAAACTGAAAATTCAACTGTTTTGTAGAATATTCATTTATTTCATTCAAAAATAATGGTCCTAAATGAAAATTTAACTAAATTACTAATTTTTCATTGTTATTACATTAAAAATGATAATTTAATATTAAATTTAAATAGACAAATTTGTCTAAGATCAAAAAATAAATTCACCGTCATTTTCACCATTCAAAATGGAAAAATTTGCAATTATAAACGAATGAAAAAATTTTTTTAAATTAAATTTATTCAGAAAAAAGATCTCCTTTCGCTCCGCTGGGATTCGAACGCCAGGTCAACTGATTTCCGGTCAGGTGCTCTAACTACTGAGCTACTAGAGAGATCAGAGGAAGAATCCTTTTTCTGAAATACGTTTATTTTGCAAGATGTTATATACAAGTCAATTTTTACTAGGAATCTGTATTATCATCGGAGATGGTAACGATCGATCAGAAGAGAAATCCTTTCACACACACTGTGAAAATGGAAATCTACAATATCGATCAAAGTTATACCCTCTAATGCAGAAAATCTTTAACGTCACCTCAGACTAGATGGAGCTATGAATTAAAAAAAAATTTAATTAAATTTATTCAGAAAAAAGATCTCCTTTCGCTTCGCTGGAATTCGAACGCCAGGTCAACTGATTTCCGGCCAGGTGCTGTAACTACTAAGCTACTAGAGAGATCAGAGGAAGAATCCTTTTTCTGAATTACTGAAAAAAAATTATTCAAAAATAAAGTTCAAAATTAAGTAATTTTAAATGCAAAACAATGAAAATGAAAAAAAAAATCTACTACGGAACGTTATAAATTAAACTAATCCAAACAATTTATATCATCAAGAAATAACCAATTTTCAAATTGTTGATTGTTGATCAAAATTAAAACTTAGATATAAAAGAGAAAGATTAAAAATTCAGCTTTCAAGATGAAAATTCAGAACTCTAAAATTGTAACCATTGAAAATCAATTAAATTATTCAATTACTGGTCAATTTCAGATACTTCTATATTTATTCTTCGAACATTTTCAAATAAAAAATAATTCAATTTTCCATTTGAATATTTTATTTAAAATTCGTTCTTCTTGGGTTAAAAATTGATCTCATTTAGTAAATATTTGGTCTTTTTTGGTTGAAAATACAACTTTTTGGTAAAAAATTAATCTGATTCGTTTGAAGATTTAACTATTTTGTTGAAAATTCGCCGTTTTGGTTGAATCAACTATTTTTATTTAAAATCTTCTTGGGTTCAAATATCAACTATTACATTTCTCGTTGAGAATTAATCTTTTTCGATTGAAAATTCAACTACTTGGTTAAAAATTTAACAATTTTTTTGAAAATTTAAAAAAATGTTTGGTTGATAATTAATTATTTTTGTAGGTCGAAAATCCAACTAGATGTGGTTACAAATGCAATTATTATACTAAAAATTGTTGCAAATTTAACTATTAAATTTTTCATTTAAAATTCATCTTCATCAGTTAAAAATTCAACTAACTGGTTGAAAGTTGAACTACTTTGTTAAACATTCATCGCATTGGTTAAAGTTCAACCACTTTGTTGAAAATTCGTTTTTTTATTACAAATTAATTTTTTTACTGAAAATGTAACTAATTCGACTAATTGGTTGAAAATTTAACTGTTTTTTGTCGAAAATTCATCTTTTTGGCTTAAAAAATCGACATTCTTCTTAAAAAATCGTATTTGTGGGCTTCTTTAAAATTCAATCATTTTAACCTGACCTGATTCAAAATAACATACATCCCACAAATATTGACCGATTTGGACCAAACAAATTTTTAAAAAAACCTGATAACATTCCTAAGAGAGTTGTCGAGTCTGATTTTCAAATTAGGTTTTAATATTTTGATAAATAAACAAATATGACGACAAAAATTGCCATTTTTTCTATTTGACGTTCCCGGTGCTCTTCAATAACAGAAAAATTATTGAAATCACCTAAGTGTCATAAATTCACATTAGTTAAAGATGTTCCAATATTATATAATAAACAAAAAAAATTTTATAACAAAATTATTTGTTGAAAGAATGTTTTCTACTGTTATCCATAATTTTATGTTTATTAAAGTTATATTGCAAGAAATTTCGATAAAAACAATATAATGATAAAGGAATTTCTTCTTGAGATTATTATTGTTAATATTATAAACAAATTTAATAAACAAATGCATTAATTAGACATTTCTCGATAGAAAAATTCGTTTTTTTCGATTTCAACTTTTTTAATTAGGAACTTTATGATAATTTCAGTAAAATTCATAATTTTTTGATCAATTTTATAATTTGTTTAAAAACAAATTTGATAAACAAATGCATTGTTGCGGCATCTGTCGATGGAAAAATTCTTTTTTCTCGATGTCAGACTTTTTAATAGGGATCTTCATAATAAATTCAGAAAAATTCATGATTAGTTGAAAAGTTTTATGATTTTTAAACAAATTTAACAAACAAATGTATTTTTCGGGCATCTGTGGACAGAAAAATTCGTTTTTTTATGTCAGTCTTTTTAATTCGGAACTTCATGATAATTTCAGCAAAATTCATAATTGGTTGATAAATTTTATATTTGTTTAAAAACAAATTTTAAACAAACGCATTAATCAGGCATCTGTCGATGAAAAACTGTTTTTTTTACGATGTCCGTCTTCTTAATTGGGAACTTAATGAAAATTTTATTAACACTCATACTTAGTTAATAAATTCTATGATGTTTTAAACAAATTTAATAAACATATGCATTATTTGGGTATTAGTCGACAAAAAAGTTTTTTTTCAATTTTAGTCCTTTGATAATGCATTTGTTTATTAAAATTCTTTAAAAAAATCCTAAGATTAATCAACAAATTATGAATTTTGCTAAAATTATCATAAAGTTCCTAATTTAAAAAATTCACATCGAAAAAAACGAAGTTTTTTGTCGAAAAATACCTGATTAATGCATTTGTTCACTAAATTTGTTTAAAAAATCGTAAAATTTAGCAACGTATTATGAATTTTGCTGAAATTGTCATGAAGTTCCCAACTGAAAAGACTGGCATTGAAAAAACCGAATTTTTCTGCCGACAAATGCCCGCATAATCCATTTGTTTATTAAATTTGTTTAAAAAAACATAATATTAATCAACAAATTAGGAATTGTACAAAAATGATCATAAAGGTCCTAATTAGAAAAAAATGACATCGAAAAAAACGAATTTCGCTATCGAAAAATGCCTGATTAATGCATTTGTTTATTAAATTTGTTTATAATATTAACCATAATAATGATCTCAAGTAGAAATTTCTCAATTATTATATTATTTTCATCCAAATCTCTTGCAACATAACTTGAAAAATCGTAAAATTATGGATAATCGTAGAAAACATTTTTCAACAAATAATTTGTTTATAAAAAATTTGTTTATAAATTTTTTTTTTGTTTATTTTATAATATTGAAACATTTTTAACTAATGTTACTCTTTAAAAATTAGGCAATTTCAACAATTTTACTGTTATTAACGAGTACCGGGAACTTCAAATAAAAAAATGGTCATTTTTTTGTCATATTTGTTTATTTATAAAAAAATTGAAAACCTAATTCAAAAATCGGGCTTGACAACTCTCTTAGAAATCTTATCAGCTTTTTTTCCATTTTTTTTTGTCCTAATTGGTCAATTCTTAACCGATTTTCAATTTTTGTTAAAGAAGTGATCAGCGATAGTTGCACAAGAGCGTCTATGAATTAGATTTTTTATTTTTTGTCATTTTCTATTTTTTATATAAATAAACAAAGAGCGAAAGCGAGACATTTTTTAATTATTATTTTTTATCTTCAAATCAATAGCTTAATTAATCCCATTCTCGACGAAAATGAATGTCTAAGTATCCAAAGAATATAAATAATTTACATTAAAATTGCTTGATTTTAACAACAGGACCAAAACAAATTATGCCATACAACAATATTTCAGGATCGATCATGAAAATTTGTTGTATGGCATAATTTGTTTATTTTATAAACAAATTATGTAAACAAATGCATAGTTTAGGCGTTTATTGGCAGACAGTATTTCTTTTTCTTTCTTAGTACCTTTAAATTGATTCGATATTATTTGGTTTATTTTATAAACAAATTTTATAAACAAATGCATAGTTTGACCATTTATAGATAGAAAGTGATCGTTTTTCTTTCTAATCGTCTTCAAATTATATAAGTGTTAATATTTAGTGACGAGGAAATGTCAATCGATATTATTTGTTTTTGTTATAAACAAATTTTATAAACAAATGCATAGTTTGACGATCTGTAGATAGAAAGTAATAGTTTTTTTTCTAATCGTCTTCAAATCACATATGTGGAGATGTTCTGTGGCAAAGAATTGTCAATCGATATTATTTGTTGTTGTTATAAACAAATTTTATAAACAAATGCATAATTTGACCATTTATAGATAGAAAGTGATCGTTCTTCTTTCTAATCGTCTTCAAATTACATAAGTGGTGATATTCAGTGACGAAGAAATGTCAATCGATATTATTTGTTATTATAAACAAATTTTATAAACAAATGCATAGTTTGACTATTTATAGATAGAAAGTGATCGTTTTTTATTATTATTAAAATTTTTTTATTAATAAAAATAACTCATACTTACTTGGGGTTACTTTTACCCTTTAATAACAATATAAGATGAACAATAAAAAGTGGGATTCTATGAATAACAAAATTGCAAATAGTGAAGATTGGTAGAGATGGAATTCCGATGAGGAAGGGATAGTAAAAAGCTCCTCTTGCTGGATTCTTCCACTGGTATTTCTGGTAAATTTCAAATAGTTTTCCAAATTTTATTGGATTTTCCGTGCTAGAAACATAATTGTATACAGGTACATCGTCGCCTATCCTAAAAAATGAGATGAATCATAATTATTAAATAGTAATAGGAAAATTCGTTTTTTAATTAAAAATCAGGAAGGAGAAACCTGCCTACAGTGGATAATGCAACCTAGATTGGATAATCATTAATTAAAAATAATAGTGTTTGCAAAATAATTAATTTAATTCAAGTAATAGTTTAGACACTTCAAGTGTGCATAAATTCGAATTAAATTAAATTTTTTTTATTTGTGCTCTTAATTAATGATTATCCACTGTAGGTTGGATTATCCACTGTAGGGAGGTTTCCCCTACTTTTTTGGTGTTTTTCCAGTCTCCCAGCATGATGCGATTATACCATTCACCGCAAAATCTGCGGGTATACAATCAAAATTTATTTTATGATTCATATTTACCACGTGAACTATACCAAGTTTGACATATATTAACAATAAATTGAGTCCTTGAGAAGCATCAATCCACCCAGGAAATGGTTCTTTATATGTTGAAGTACCTGCAAAAATTAAATAAACAAATTAAGTTTATTTTATGTGATTTTCAATATATTCTGTATCCAGACTTCACACTCTTTCCCCCTTTTTTCTCTATTTCCCCTATTTTCAAGAAACTTCCCCTTTTTAGAAAAATCGTCTTTTTGGCTTCAAATTTTGACTGTTTGGTTGAAATTCTACTACTGAAAAGATGACGATTTTTCTGCAAAAATAGTTGAAGTTTCAATCAAGTAGTAGAATTTTTAACCAAATAGTCCAATTTTGAAGACAAAAAGGCGAATTTTGTTAAACAGTTGATTTTTCTACAAAAAAGTCAATTTTCTATCAAGAAAGATAAAGTTTTAGGATAAAAGATGATTTTTTTGTCTAAAATGAGGAGTTTTCTGCAGAAATAGTTGAAGTTGCAATCAAGTAGCAGAATTTTAAATCAAACAGTCGAATTTTGAAACCAAAAATACGATTTTTTTATTTAAAAGTTGAATTTTCAACAATAAAGGCAATTTTCTACCAAGAAAGATGAATTTTCAACCAAAAGAGATAATTTTTCTATCTAAAATGACGAGTTTTCTGCAGAAATAGTTGAAGTTGCAATCAAGTAGTAGAATTTTTAGGCAAACAGTCGAATTTTTAATTCAAAATGGCGCTTCCTTTCAAAGACACTTGAATTTTCAACAAAAAAATCAATTTTCTACCAAGAAAGATAAAGTTTTAGGAAAATAGATGATTTTTCTGGCTAAAATGACGAGTTTTCTTCAGAAATAGTTGAAGTTGCAATCAAGTAGTTTTTAAGCCAAAAAGGCGCTTCCTTTTAAAGACACTTGAATTTTCAACAAAAAAAATTAATTTTCTACCAAGAAAGATGAAGTTTTAGGAAAAAATATGATTTTTTTGGCTAAAATGAGGTGTTTTCTGCAGAAATAGTTGAAGTTGCAATCAAGTAGTGGAATTTTCAACCAAACAGTCGAATTTTGAAGCGAAAAAACAATTTTTCTATTTAAAGTTGATTTTTCAACAAAAAAGGCAATTTTCTATCAAGAAAGATGAAGTTTTAGGATAAAAGATAATTTTTTTGTCTAAAATAAGGAGTTTTCTAAAGAAATAGTTGAAGTTGCAATCAAGTAGTAGAATTTTAAATCAAACAGTCGAATTTTGAAACCAAAAAAACGAGATTTTGTTTGAAAAGTTGAATTTTCAACGAAAAAGGCAATTTTCTATCAAGAAAGATAAATTTCCAGCCAAAAGAGATGATTTTTCTATCCAAAATGATGCGTTTTCTGCAGAAATAGTTGAAGTTGCAATCAAATAGTAGAATTTTTAAGCAAACAGTCGAATTTTTAAGTCAAAAAGGCGCTTTCTTTGAAAGACACTTTAATTTTCAACAAAAAAAAGCAATGTTCTACCAAGGAAGATAAAGTTTCAGGAAAAAAGATGATTTTTTTTTGTTCAAAATGAGTTTCCTGCAGAAATAGTTAAAGTTGCAATCAAGTA